>MCJB01052086.1:48277-143117 GCA_002018475.1 Nicotiana obtusifolia | reverse complement strand
AAATGGCCGTGATGGCGCCTAATTTTCTTGTTGCCAAGCCGACACTCAACAACAACAATAGAATCTAATTACTACCATTAACCGATTCACAATATAAGAATTGGGTGAATTAATTCATCACTCAACATCAAAAGTACATGAATTCTAGACAGGGTCTAAATATGACTATTACCGTCTCACAAACGCTCCCAAGACTTGGTATCGCAACACAATAATGAGCATCTAACGCGCGTATATAATCTCAATTGAGTACAACATCTGTCCGAAAATAAAAATACACAGACATATATAAATGAGTTTTGGTAGAGCGACTCCATATGCTTCGGATTGGATCAAGTAAAGAAGCTCACCAAGAAATCTTAAAACAAAACATTTCTGCTCAGCTCAAAGAGTACCACTAACACTATCCTCTGAACCTGCACAAAAATATGTAGATATATAGTGTAAGTACAAAATTAAAGTAATCAGTAAGTATCAAGTCTGGCCTTGAAGATGTAGTGGCGAGGGATCGATATTGCTACTTACTACCAACACAATAAGCATATAAAATATAATTAGAACATGAAATAAAGCATGACATCATCAACTAAGACCATCAGTAGAAACACAGTAAATTATGAATTTAGACATGCTTTTTAAACAAGAGATAGAACACAATATTAGTTATCTCAAATCTATTCATAATCATGATATGAGTCCGTCTATATACATATATATACATACATATGTATACATAGTGCTTAAGTCTAGGCTACCAATGCATGCTCGTGATCAAATACCAAACCTAATTGCACAATCTATATATCCGACGCTGGCCAAGCGTGTAAATTACCACCAATCTCGGTGCTTGCCCATACAAGGCCCAATTTAACATGTGTAATTACCTGACTCAGGAGGAACATATCTAGATCTAAGTATTGCTGCGGCATGCAATTCGATCCACTAATAATACTATTGCAGCACGCAACCCGTTTCACTCATATTACGGTTGCAGCTCGATCCAATCATAATATTGTTGCAGCATGCAGCCTGATCCAATCACATTATCATCAATAATAAGTATCCGCTCATAATTCCTTTGGTGCCAAATTCTATATTCTTTCACAATATCCAACTCTCTGACTCATGAACATCCGTATGAAATAATATAATAAAGAAGCACAAGACATAACAATTAGAATACGGATAAAATCCCAAATAGCTAAAAGACATCTATGGTGGCTAATCATGTAATTTAATTTATCACAATAGCTCAACAAGGTAGCTCAACATGCATAAGTCTAATCATATTATTTAACATGAGTAAATTAAGTCACATAAGCACCAAAATTATGAAAAGATTAAGACAAGTGTATGACTATGGATTAACAAGAAAGCTCAGCATGGATTAACAAGTCATTAGCGTAAGCATGCTTCTAAGCCATAATAATTGGATATCGCATAGTAATAGAATCAAAGAAACATCAATACATAGTCCAAATAAGGCATAACTATAATCCAACTCTATCGGATATGGTCATAACCTAGCTACACTTATACGCTCGTCACCTCACATATACATGGATCCTAAATTGAGCAACAACTAGAAAATAAATCACCTACGGGAATGATATCTTCTAACAGAGATAGACTAGAGACTTACCTCCACCAAGTACCAATTCGACTTACCAAAACAGCCTTTTCTCTCAAACTACCTCCAAATGACTCGAATCTAGTAAAATAAAACTCAATATGTCAAATACAGCTATAGCAATCAATTCTAAATATTAAACCTCCAATCTTTATTCAAATTCTCAAAACCCAACAAAAGTCAACTCGGGCCCCCATGGTCAAAACCCGAGTCAAGGGGTCAATCCCGACTACTCATAACCTTACAAGTCCAACTATGTGATTAGATTCCAATACAAAGTCTAAATTGACCATCAAATCCCTAAAATACACTCTATTAAGTTGTAGACAAAAATCCCCAAATTTCTCTTCCAAATTCCATGCTCTAAGTGTATAATAACCTGTTTGGCCAAGCTTCTCCAATCCTAGAAGCACTTTTTTTTTTCAAAGTTGAAGTGTTTGGCCAAGCTTTTGGAAGAAAAAAAGTGCTTTTCAGGAGAAGCAAAAGCAGTTCTGGAGAAGTAGAAAAAAGTAACTTCTCCCCAAAAGCACTTTTTTGAAAAGCACTTTTGAGAAAAATACACTTAGAATCAGTTTTTAAAAGCTTGGCCAAACACTAATTGCTGCTCAGAAGTACTTTAAAATTAATTAGTCAAACACAAATTGCTTCTCACCAAAAGTACTTTTGAGAAAAGCACTTTCGAGAAAAAGTACTTATGAAACTAAGTGGATTTTTGCGGCTTGGCCAAACTGGCTATAAATCTATGGGGAAATAAGACATAATTAAAATTAAGTAGAAATAAATTACCCTCAAAGTAGTAGTAAAAGTCTCTTAAAAAATTGCTTCTTCCCAAGCTCCAAAACATAAAATAGTGAAAAATGAGCTTATTCTCGAAATATAACATGCCGCCAAACATTTTGCAGCTGCAGTAAAAATATAGCATATGGGAGACCGTTTCTATGGACACAACCTCACATTTGCAAGCTTCCCTTAACCTCCCGGGTGCACATACTCCCTCACAAGCGCGATAGCGCATCTGCGCAACAACCTCTACCCGTGCGGCCTTCCAAGACCAGGCCTGCCTTCGGAGATGTGATGCAACCATCGCAGGTGCGACTTCGCACTTGCGCACCATACCCCGTAGGTGCGATGCACTAGTACCAGCAATACTAAACAACTCACAAATGGTCCAAAACAATTTCGAAACACACCTGAGTCCCTCGGACACCCGGCAAACAATACCAACAAGTCCGAATACCTTGTACCAAATATATCCGAATCCTCAAAATACCACAAATAATATCAAAACCTAAATTAAAGATCAAAATCCATTTCTAAACTTCTAAACATTTCAACTTTTCCAAACACATATGAATCATGCCTAAACATTTTAGCTTTCAACCAAATTTTGCACACAAGTTCCATATAACCAAATAGACCTATCCAAAGTCCCGAATACCAATTAGAACTCAATAATGTCAAAGTCAACTATCGATTAAACCTACAAACTCTCCAATCCTTCAAATTACCAAACTTCTGCAAATAAAGCCAAAACCTTCTACGAACCTCCAAATCTAATTTCCATCGTACACCTAAGTCCAAAATCACAATAAGAGTCTATTAGGACCATCAAAGCACCAATCCTAGATCGTCTACTCAAAATGCAAACCTTGGTCAACTCTTATGCTTAAGCTTCCAAAAATGAAATTATGTATTGCAATTCACTCTCAAACCATCCCAAAACAAAACCAACCATCTCCGCAGTCACAAAACATCAAAATATGTTATGTAAAGAATCAAATTGGGAATGAGTTTCTAATACACAAAACGACCAGTCATGTCGTTACATTCATTGACCTTTGCACTGGACTTTCATTGATGCAATCTCTTTCGATCTCAACTTTCGAGCCTGCCAAACCAAAATGGCCACCGAATCTTCTTTATAAGCCAGATGCTCATCCAACTGCATTGAACTGAAATAGAACATATTTGACTTGCCTTCATAATACTTCCGAAGCATGAAAACATAAAATAATAGATGAATTCCCCACAAGGTCGGTGGCAAAGCAAGCCTGTAATCCACCTCACCAACTCTCTCAAAAATCTCAAACAAATACCAAGGGCTCAACTTGCCATTTTTCCCGAATTTTATCACACCCTTCATAGGAGAAACTCAAAGAAGAACCTTCTCACCCTCCATGAAGGCCACATCATGAACCTTGTTATTCACATAACTCTTCTGCCAGGACTGGGCAGCTCGAAACTTCTCCTGAATTGACCTCACCCTTCGTAAAGCATCATGAACTAAATTTGTAACCAATAATCTAGCCTTACAAGGATTAAACCAACAAACTGAAGAATGACATCGCCTCCCATATAAGTCCCCACACGGAGCCATTTGGATACTAGACTGGTACTTGTTGTACGCAAACTCCGCCAATAGTAAAACAAATCTCACCGGCCTCCGAAATCAATAACATAGGCTCTCAACATATCCTCAAGGCTCTAAATGGTCCGCTTGTACTGCGTCTTTGGGTGAAATGCAATATGAAGCTCCATTTGGGTTCCCAACTCCCGCAAAACAGTTGTCCGAAAATGCGATGTAAACTGAGTACATCTATCCGATATGATAGAAACATGCAAACCATGCAAGCACACAATCTCTCTAATGTAGATCCGAGCCAATTTCTCTGATGTATAAGAAGTCATGACCGAAATAAAGTGTGCAAACTTGTTCAAACTATCCAAAATTACCCAAATTGGTCTATGGTAAACCTACCACAAATTCCATAGTAGCACGCTCCCACTTTTACTCTGGGATATCTAACCTCTGAAGCAAACCACCTAGTTTATGATACTCTTACTTGACCTGCTGACAATTCAAACATCACGAAACATGTCAAACACTTTTTTTATTCATCCTTCGCCACCAATATTGCTACTTCAAATCACGATACATCATCGTATCATCAGAATGAGTATGAGCCTTCTCAAGAATCATCTCCCTCAAATACGACACTAAAGTTACAATATTCCATCATCGGCAATGAACACCTTCTTAGAAACCCTCTCAATACTGTGTTCCTAATGTCAAATAAATGGGGGTCATCATACCGACGAGCCTTAATGCACTCAAACAAGGATGACTACACAACCACACAAGCAAGAACTCTGTCATGCTCGAAAACATAAAATCTCATAAATCTATTGGCCAAAGCCTGAACATCTATGGTCAAATTCTTCTCCACAGCTGGAAAAAATGATAAACTCCCCATACTCTTCCCTTCCTAGTAAAAGCATCCACTACCACATTTGCCTTCCCGGCAAAATGAGTCGGCTGGTTATTTTATATATTTCAGCCTCATTGCCTTATTTGATGCTTCCCATATGTTGTTTTTTGTTTTCTAACTTGCGTGGATGATTGTTTCTGGTTTCGGGTAGGCTTGAGAGTGAATTGGAATACTTAGTCTCATTTTGAAAGCTTAAGTTTCTAGAGTTGACCAATATTTAACTTTTGAGAAAACAACATCAAATTAGTGATTTGATGGCTCTAATAGATTCATATGGTGATTTTGCACTTGGACGTATGTTCGAATTTTGATTTGGAGATTCCTACAATGTTTGGCTATATTTGGCGAAAGTTAGCTTTGGAAGTTTAGAGAGGTTATAGGTTTGAGGGGGAGCTGACTTTGATGATACCAGGGTTTTATTAGTGTTTCGGAACTTGGGATAGGTTTATTTAGTTGATTGTAACTTGTGTACAATGTTTGGTTGTAATACAAAATATCTAAGTGTGAGTCAGACGTACCTCGGCGATGTTGGGATGTTTTCAACTTAAGACAAGGATTTTAATCTCCGATTTTTAATTTTGAAGTTATTTGTAGTGCTTCAAACCCTTAGATAAGTTTGAGGGGTGATGCTTCACGATGAACTTGAAGGGAGAGCGGCAGGGGAGCATTTATTCATTGCGTTCATGACAAGACGTTCGAGTTCGTGTAGTGTTTTGGTCAGGAGCATCGTGTTCGCGTGTGTGCGATCAAGTTTGCAATGGTGTGGAGTCAGGGGAAGAGTTTTTCTTTGTGTTCGCATGGATGTTCCCGCATTCACATAAGGGTCAGAGCCTGGTTAGGGTGGTTGGCGTTTGCATTTTCGAAGGGGTGGACTGGATGGCTTTCGCAAATGCAAGACTTCAAATGCGATTTCGTAGGGTGGCTTTGCGTAGCTGCATATTTGTGCTTTGCAATCGCAAAGCCTTGGACCATGATCGCGAATGGTGGTGCTGGATAGACCACTTAAGTGTTATATTTTGAGATTTTACCCATTCTCTCATATTGTGAACCATAGACTTCGAGATGAGGATATTTTGAAGAGCAATTGAACAATTACATTGGAGGTAAGTAATTCTCACTTGGATTTGATTGTATATCTTTATTACCCATGGATTTCTACACCTAAAACTCATAATTGTAAAGTAAAATTTTGTATTTCTATTTACAATTTAAGAGGGTGTATTTTGGAGGTTTGAGGGACTTGATTTTTTAATGTAATCGCATATTTGCACTCATGGGGTTATGGTAGTTGAGATCTACCCCTTGAATCGAGTTTTGGACATGTGAGCTCGGGTTGACTTTTGTTGTCTTTTGGGAATTTGATTAAAGATTGGAGCTTTATTTTTTGGAATTGATTCCAATGGTTTTTTTTTTTAAAGTTATTGAGTTGTATTAGACTAGATTTGAGCCATTTAGAGGTTGATTTGGGAGATAAGGCTATTTTTGAAGGTTGAAGCTTACCGGATGGAGGTATGTCTCTTGTCTATCCTTGTAAAATAAAATTCTCTCCATAGGCAACCTATTTGCTACTTGTTGCTCGATTTTGGAGCCACATATATTCGAGATGAGAGCGTATATGCATAGCCAGGTTATCACCATATTTGATAGAGTTGGCTTTTGTTATGCCTTATTTGGATTATGTAAAGTTATTGTCCGTGTTTCAAATTGCTTATATGACTATGTGATAATTCATAATTATTATTTAGGAGAATGCTTATGGTTATGACTTGTTGAGTTGGGCATAAAGGATTTTTGTAACGACCCAGCCAGTCATTTTGAGCATTTGCATTCCATTCAATTGCTTGAAGTTAAAAGTAGCTCCATATGATGCATTATAACTTGTGTGTATCGTCGGTTTTGGTTGATTCGGAATTAGATTGGAAGAATGAATTTCATGTTTGAAGCTTTAAGTTAGAAGAGTTGACCAAGCTTGACTTTCGTGTATTTAACCCTGGATCGGAGTTTCTCTGGTTTAGTTAGGTCCGGATGGTAATTTTGACTGTTGTATGCCCGAAATTATGTAATTCGACTTTTGTATGCCCGGATTTGCACTCGGATGTTTCTAGAAGATTTCTGCACTATTTGGCGAAAGTTGCAAATTTGAAGGTTTAAATAGTCATAAGTTTGACTTAAAGTTGACTTTGATGATATCGGGTTCGAATTATTGTTTCGAGAATTGGAATAGATTCGTTATGGTGTTTGGGGCTTGTGTGCAATTATTGGGATCATTATGAGTTGGTTTGATATGGTTCGACATGAGTGTTGGAAATTGGAATATCAGAAGCTCATTAAGTTCAATTGAGGTGCAGTTCGTGGTTTTTGATGTTGTTATGTATAATTTGAGGCCTTGAGTAGGTTCGTGTTATGGGACTTGTTGGCATATTCGGATAGGGTCCTGAGGGGCTCTGGCGTGTTTCGGATTGATTTCGGACAATTTTTCTTCATGATTTCATTGTTAGTTTCAGATGCCCCAATTGTTCTTCGGGATAGAAAAGATGGGCATGCGATCCTGTAGAGGAAATCTGGAGCTGGGCACTTTCTTAATTGCAGTCGCGATAGGAAGCCCTCGCTCGTGTAGCTTTGTGTTGGTTACAGTACGCGTTCACATATGAGTCATCGTGTTCGCATAGAGCTGAGCTGAGAGCACGTGGGTTAGTCTCCATTCACGAAAAGTTGGCATCTGTAGGCATCGCATTTGCATGAGGAGGTTCGCGAACGCTCAGAGTATTTCAGAGCAGTGTATTTTTCTTCTTCCTGATTGCGATGGTATTTCTGGGATTGCGATTCATAAATTCGTCCAATGATTACAAGTACTCTATTTTCGTAGGTTTCTGACATTTTAGCATATTTTGAGTTATGGAGCTCGGATTGAGGCGATGTTTGAGGCGATGTTTGAGACGATCTTCACCAGATGGATTGGGCTAAGTGTTTTCTACTCGGTTTTGATTATATTCCATGAATCCATCTTCGTTAAGGCATTTGATTGATGATTTTGTAAGAGAAATTGGGGGTTTTTGTCTAATCATTCCTAAAGTGAATTTTTGAGTTTGGAACATCAATTCAGAGTCGAATTTGAGTTGAACTAGTATGGTTGGACTCGTGATTGAATGAGTTATCGGATTTTTTGAGTTTTTCCGGGTTCCGACGTATGGGCCTAGGTTTGCCTTTTTGGTTGACTTTGGGCTTTTGGTTAAAGATTCAACCATTATCAAATAGGTTTTTTTCCTTTGGTATTATTTGATGCTCTTGAGCTGATTTTGGCAAGTCTCGATCCATTTAGAGGTCGGTATGCGCGCGATGGCATTTCTTGAGTATTGTTTGGCTTGCTCGGTATTGGATTCGGCTTGTTCGAGGTAATAACTTATCTAAACTTGGATTTGAGTGTAGTAACCCTGGAAACTGTGCAATAAAAGATGTATTGAGGTGATGCACATGCTTGGTGACGTGCGTGTGGGCGTGCACCGAGGAAATCATGATTCTAGTCGACTATTACACTATGACTGCACTTGTTTTGTTGTTATATCTTCTTACGTCCATGTTCTCCCTGCTTGTTTAACTGTATGAGCCATGAATCGTGTTAGAAATCATGTTCAGGCTATGTGCTTATTCGGTTGAGACCTAATGAGGCTATTTTTGTTATTTTGAGTTGTCTGCTCTATTGTTGTTTTGAGTTATCTGCTCGAACTGTAATCATATACTCAGTCATGATTCTTCATTTGCATATCATATCCCCGTCTCTGTTCATCATTCATTGACCTCATGTTATCATTGTTTTAGCTGATTGGCATGAGATTTGTGAGCCCAAAAGACTAAGAGATTGATGACTGAGTTGGGGCATGAAGGCGGAGTTATGAGTGACATTTATGGGATAGGGCTGCACGTCGCATCAGTTGCTTATGGGATCGGACAACACACTGCTGCAGGGTTCATTGACTCATTATGTGATCGGGCTGTACGCCACAGCATGCCATGTTAGCTTATATTAGCGTTCATGCAGGATCCGCAGCTCCGGAGTCTGACATACCAGCAGTGAGTGCAGGGACTGAGTGCCCAGTGTTGAGTGTCGAGTGTTTGATTGTACTGAGTGTCGAGTGATTGAATTGAGTGTAACGAGTGAATGAGTGTACCGAGTGATTGAGGGTTACATAAAC
The DNA here is from genome assembly GCA_002018475.1 of Nicotiana obtusifolia. Lineage (NCBI taxonomy): Eukaryota > Viridiplantae > Streptophyta > Magnoliopsida > Solanales > Solanaceae > Nicotiana > Nicotiana obtusifolia. The sequence continues at coordinate 134,028 of MCJB01052086.1, read as the reverse complement.
ATAGATATTGAGTACTCTAAGAGTGTGAGTACATGACTTTATCATTGTGATGCATTACATTTGACATGCATACTTGACATGTAGACATATATCATAAGAGCTCAAAAAGCTATTTAAGCATGCACATGTTTAACCATATTATTTAACTTGAGTCAGTTAATCCATGTATTCACCAAATAATTGAGTAAATATGACAAGTATATGATTAAGGATTAACAATAAAGCTTAACATGACAAGACAATTCTCATGACCGAAAAATCCAACTAGTTGTGATGGCACCTAAACCAACCCGTTAAGTAAGCCAATTAACAAATAGCCAATTCAAATGAGATTTACTGAGAAAATAGTGATGAAATAACTGAATGTCTATACAACTTCCCAACGACTGGTAGTACAAATCACAAGGTTTTAATATTTAGAGTTTACAAAAACGGTATGAAATGAGTACATCATTTGTTCGAAATATACATAAACAGAATTATAATTCTAAAGTAACCAAGAATAAGAGGCAGCTATAATCGGAACGCAGCTACGTTATCAATGCTAGCTCCCGCTATACACAGCGACATTAGCTCCAAAATCTGCACGCAAGATGCATAAGTATAGTGTGAGAACAACCGACGCCATATACTAAATATGTAATAAATCTAACCTTAAGTTGAAAGCGGTGATGAACGTGGACAATGGTCAGAGTCAAGCACCAATAACCAAGAACAACTCGTAACAATTTAATAAATACAATACAAGTAATAACTCAATGATATGATGGTCAGCTCGTTGACGGATACGGAAAATAGGCATTCTTTTCAGGTATTACAATAAAACCAAAATCTTTCACCGAAATCACCAAAATATGAGTATATCAAAAAATTGTGATTTTTTCCAAATACTTTCAACAACAGATAAGATATTTCATTTTGAGATAGCATGAGGAAAGTACATCTCTATGCTGACATGTCAATGTGCATGTGAAGTCATGAATGTCACAATAATTATATGATTAGCCATAGCCATCTTTTAGCCATATGAACTTTTATCGCATTCTAATTGTTATGTCCCTTGATTCTTTATTATATTGTTTCATATACATATGCATGAGTAAAGAGTTGGTTGTTGTGGAAAGTTGATGATGTTGGTACTACGGACACTATGAGTGGATATTGATTAACTATTATTGATTATTGATCATTAGTTGAAAAATGACCAACACTTGGATATGGATCCATTCCTATCGAGTTAGGTGATTACCCTAATACTTTGTGCCCTATGAGCATAGGCACTCGAGTTTTAGTGCTCGGTTTGGATACGTGGCTAATGTCAGGCACTTAGATTTGTGCTGTGAGGTATTAAGAAAGGATTTTGAGCATGCATATACATACATTGAGTCATGCAATATTTTATATAAATGTTATTGATATGTATCATGTCTTTATATGAGTATATTGAGATGTTGATATCTGATTTGGTCTCTTTTATCTATAAAGCATGCCTAACTTCCATATGAGTTGTGTTTGAGCTTTCATACTCAACTTTTGATACCATGCTTTGTTCCATATCTTATTTATGCCTTCACTTGATAATTGGACTGCCAGCGAGTGTCGATGTCAACCCCTCGCCACTACTTCTTCAAGGTTAGACTTCATACTTATTAGGTACCATAATTTTGTACTCATACTACATTGTTGCACATTTTTGCGCAGGTTCTGAGGCTTGTATTAGTGGCTACTAGAGGAGACTTTGTGGTGAGCTGCTTAGTTAACGATCCATAGCATATGGATCCCCCTTCCCATATTACGTCTCTCTATTTCTTTTGTGATAGACATTACGGTTCAGTTGACACTCTGTATCCTTGTTAGATGCATATGATGGTTGTGACACTGGAATGTGCTTTGTAGATAGTTATTGCCGTGTTTATACCTTATCTAAGATGTTTATTTTTGGGATATTGGTTTGAGACCATTTTCACTTTTATGTTATTATCATTATTCATCTAAAGAGTTAGTAATATGCTCTTATTATGGTTGATTGAGGTTTGGCTTACCAAGTAAGTGGGTTCGGCGCCATCACAATCTTTGGTGCGATTTCAGATCGTGACGAGTTTGTGTTAGAGCTCTCGCTTTTAAGGGTCTCAAAAATCACGAGCACGCCTAGTAGAATCTTGTGGACCGGTATAGAGATTCCACTATCTATCTGTGGGAGGCTATAAGACTTTAGGAAACTTTCCCTTTTCTTGATTCTTCATCATGCGTTGGTTATCATCTAAGTCCATATGTTTATATTCTATTCTCTCACAGGTAGTGAGAACGTGCACTTCAGCAGCGGCAGCGGGTACTTGAAAGGTAGCACCACCGATCGTAGCACGGAGTGGAAGGGCTCGGTGTAGGGCTAGGGCTCCCACCAGGGGATGCACAATCACAACTAGAGGTGGAGCATCAATTGGGGCTCATGGCCATGCCATGGCAGTAGTAGCGAACCCACCTGTAGATCAGATGGCAGATCAGTTGTAGATGATCATGTTGAGGCTAAAGTATACACCCAACATCAATTGGGTTTCATTGCTGCACCAGTATTTCTAAAGGCCATGGCTAAGATAGTCATCTATATTGATGCATTGACCAAGGCTGGAGTAGTTCCATTGGCCCTAACCATATATCAAGCTGGAGGGGGAGCTTTGACCCCTATCACTCATACTCTGGAGCAGCCTATTGTAGCAGATAGACCTTAGATTTTCCCTACCATGTCTACGGAGGAGCATAAGAGGTTTGAGTGGTTTTAGAGATTATATCTCCTCACTTTGATGGTGATGCATCTTAGGATGCACAGGGTTTTCTTGACCTATATCATCATATGCTTCGTAATTTGCGTCTAGTAGAATCCACTTCACTACATTTTGAGGGTAGCTTCCAGGAGATAGGGGCAAACATATGAGTTGCGCAGGACAGGTGGCTCATCTCCTCTCACTTGGAGTCAATTCTCGCTTCTATATCTTGATGTAACGACCCGCCCAGTTGTTTTGAGCATTTTCACTTCACTTGGTAGTTTGGGGTCATGAGTAGCTTCGTATGATGTATTATGACTTGTGTGTATCGTCGGTTTTGGTTCTCAGGTGATCCGGAGGTTGATTTGGAAGAATGAATTTCATCGTTGAAGCCTTAAGTTGGAAGAGTTGATAAAATTTGACTTTTATGAATTTGACTCCGAAACCAAGTTTTGATAGTGCCGTTAGGTCCAGATAGTTATTTTTTTCTCGGGCGTATGTCTGGATTTGCATTTGGATTTTTCTAGAAGGATTCAACACTAATTGGAAAAATTGGATATTTGAAGGTTTGAAAATTTCATAAGTTAGACCGAGAGTTAACTTTGATGATATTAGGTTCTTATCGTGGTTCCGAGAATTTGAATTGCTTCGTTTTGTCATTTGGGACTTGTGTGGAAAATTTATGTTTAGTCCGGGTTGATTTGCTATGTTACGACACAAGTTTTGGAAGTTAAAATATTTAAAGTTCATTATATTTTATTTGAGGTGCGATTCGTCGTTTTGATTTTGTTATCCGTGATTTGAGGGCTCGAGTAGGTTCACGTTATGGTATTTTACTAGTTGGTATATTCGGACGGGGCCCCCAGTGGCTCGGAAGAGTTTCGGACGAGGTTCGGATCGTTTGGATCAATTTTTGGCTAAGGCTGCTGGTGTTAGGATCTGCTGTGATCGCAACTGCGGCTGGTTTTGCGCAGGTGCAATGGTCGCAGGAATCAACGGAGTTGCAAAAGCGAGTTGAGAGTAGGGTGAGGAAGATCTCACAAGCAGAGATTTTAGGCGCTAGTGCGGGTGCGCAGGCGCGATGAGTTGGAGCGCAGGAGCAAATGTCTCTGCAGAAGCATAGTTTTGTTACCGCATGTGTGAGGGGGTGCTGCGCCAAGCTGATTTCGCAGAAGAGAGCGATTTCCCCGCAGAAGCGACCTACCATCCCCAAATGCAAAGAGTGATGGGCAGAATGCTTTAAGTTCGAGGGTTCGATATTTTTTGACCCATTTTTTTGGATTGTTGGAGCTCGATTTGGGCGACATTGAAGAGGAAATTCACCACACTAATTGGGGTAAGCATCCTTAAATGGTTTTTCTGTATTTCATGAATCTATCTTCATTTTTGGCAATTGGTTGATGAATTTTTAAAGAGGAAATTGGAGATTTTGTCCATTGTTTCATAAAGGGAATTTTTGAGTTTTGAACATCGATTAGGAGTCGGATTTGAGTGAAGCTGGTATAGTTGAACTCGTAATTGAATGGGTTGTCGGATTTTGTACGTTTTGTTGGAGGTGCGACCCCAGGTTGGACTTTTTGGTTGGTTTTGGTCTTTTGACTAAAGATTCGACCTTTATTGATTGGGTTTGTTTCCAATGGTGTTATTTGATGTCTTTGAGTTGATTTTGGCTAGTTTCGAGCTGTTCAAAGGTCGGTACACGTGGGATGGCATTTTAAATCATCGTTTGGCTTGTTCGGTATTGGATTTGGCTTGTTCGAGGTAAGTAACACTTCTAAACATGGTGCTGAGGGTATGAAACCCTAAATTACGTGTTATGTGATTGATATTGATATGACGCGCATGCTAGGTGATGAGCGTGTGGGTGTGCACCATGTGAGTAGTGATTTAGTCGATTCTATGGAATTGTGTGGCTATCTTATCTGAACATTCTTACTGTACTATATGTGTTAGAGTACCTGAGTTGTAAATTTATGCTAGAAATAATGTATAGGCTATATGGTGGTACTATTGAGACACAGTGGTTATTCTTTGTTATTTAGTTATTTGCTTAATTGCAGTTATGTACTGAGTCGCATTCATCATTTCATATCATATGTAGTCTATGATATCGTATATTGTCACATCTAGTATTATTGATTAGGGCTACTTAGCATGAGTGTTGTGAGCCCTGAGAGACTGAAGAGATTGATGACTAAGTGAGGCCGAGGGCTTGTTATGAGTAATATTTATCAGATCGGGCTGCACGCCGTAGTAAGCTTAATTGATTCATTCCAGGATTTTTCTTATTATAGCACTTGGGCTAGAAGGAGCCCTCCGGAATCTACACGCCCACAGTGGGCGCAATTGCTAGTAATCTTTGCATTGGGCTGGATCTGCCCTGGTTCATTTGAATTGGGCTGGATTTGCCATGGTTTATGTGCATTTTGGTTCATTTGCATTGTGCTGGATCTGCCCTGGTTTATTTGAATTTTTAGGCTGGATCTGCCTTAGTTTATTTGGATTTGGGCTGGATCTGCCCTGTACAGTATCGAGTGACTGAGTGTGCTGAGTATTGACCATGATGAGCGAGAATATGAGACAGTGAGATTGAGTACTTTGAGAGCATGAATACATGAGTTCATCATTGAGATGAATTGCATTTGACATGCATACATGAGATACAGGCATATAGATACATTTCCTCATGCTACACGATTTTGGTGACATTCACGATTTCACCTGTAAATTCACATGTAGGCATATAGATGTTTTTTTCTCATGCTATCTGAAATGAAACATCTTGTTTATTGTTGAAATGTTTTTGGGAAAAATCATAGTTTTCAAACTAAGTCATATATTTTTTAGGTTTTCAGTGAAAGATGTTGGATCTACTGTTATACATGAAAAGCATGCCTATTTCTCGTAACTGTGAATCATCTAAATTACCATCTTTATCATTTTGTTATGAACTGTTGTTGGTTATTGGAGTTGTACGCTGACCCTTGTTCCAGCTCATCACTATTTTCAACCTAAGGTTAGGTTTGTTATTTATTGAGTACATAGGGTCGGTTGTACTCATACTACACTTCTGCACCTTGCGTGCAGATGTTGGATGCTGATGTTGCTGTGCATAGCAGGAGCTGGATCTGAAGATGTACCTATGTTCCGGTCATAGTTGCCTCTTGATCTTGGTAGCTTTAGAATTTTAATCTATTCTTATATAGTTCAAAAAAATGATGTACTTTATTTCATACTAGCTTTGTAAATTCTAAATCTTACAAGCTCATGATTTGTGCTACCAGTCCTTTGGGAGTTGTTTAAAATTTAGTTATCTCATCTTTGATTCACATTAGTGTTATTATATTATGTTATTTTGTTAACTGTACCTAGCGGGTTGGGTTAGGTGTCACCACGACGGTTTTGGGTTTTGGGTCGTGAAACTTGAAAGGTACATCCCACTTAGACAGAGGGATAAGTTGAGTTGTCAGTTCGAGCATCTTTAACAGGATCGTATGCAAGTGACTGAGCATCTTTAGCAGGATCGCATGCGAGCGCTCGGTATCCGCCGTGCATCACCGGCTTGTAATTCTATGCATGAGATGCGAGATGTGATTTTGGTGTGTTGATGATGAGCCAGTCTAGAGAACTTGAGGCCAAGGTTTGACTGTAGCTTGAGCACGGGGATTTCGGTTGTGTGAGTACATTCTTTTGGATTTATATGTCTGGTAGTGTCCCTATTAGTGGAAATTGTGGCTCGATGAGTGGTTGGATAGCTATGTGATTAGTAAGGTGTAGCCGCAAGATGTGTTCAGGTGGTTTGAATGTGACGGGAAGAGTTTGCTTGAGATTGAGAAGGACTACTGGGTGCTTGATTTCTGTATTTATATGGCGTATAGTCTTGAGTTATGAGTGTGTTTAAAGATCTTTTATGAAGTATAATTTTGGAATGAAGTAGATTTTCATGTCTTGTTGTGAGTTATGACTCAGGAAGATTAAGTGATGGCGTAGTAATTGTGGATGCGAAAGGGCATAGCAAGATGCCAATTTGAGGCTAAATAGGTGGATTATCTCTCGTGGAGTAATCTACGGAGGTGTGATCCTTATAATGTTGTGTGGAGAGTATCTTTTCTACCAGCGGGGTATATGTGTTGAGATTTGAAATTGAATTTGGTTGAGAAAGTTGACATGATCTTCATCTCCATGTATGTGAGCTTAGTAGATTATTTGAGGTACTATATGGTTTTTGTTATGTGAGCTTGTGAAGGATTTAGTTGAATCTCCCTGGGTATAATAATAGTAATAGAGTATGAGTATGGTAAGTTATCAAATGTTTTATTCTTTGGCATTGAGCTAAGCAGGGGAGTTTCCAATGGACGATTTGATTGCATGGTTATATGTTGTATTGGTTTTGGTCTGAGGCACACTTGTGGATCGGTTATGACTTACAGAGGTTGAGATCGAGGATGACTCGAGTAAAGAAATTTCTCGATATGGATTATGTTACATTTTATGGATATATGGGAATCATGGGATATTATTTGTAAAGGATGTAGTGCGCGTGGAGTAGGAAATTGTTCGGTTGCTTAAAGGTGCGGATTACTTCTTTGGGTGTTGTTGTGCTAATGGGGCACAGGTCGTTTGGCCCGTTTGGGCGACGCAATTGAGATTTGAGCAGAATGGATGATTCTTGAGAAGAATCTAATGGATTTAAGAATTATATACAGCAATTGAGAATTTTTTCAGATTTCTATATGGCTAGATTCCGAGATTTACGTCGAATGGTGTCGGGACTCTCGATATTTCTGTGTCACTATGAATTCTACATTTCAGTATCAGCAATCTAAAGGAAATGGTTTCTGGTTCATGTGACTCTTTGGAGTGGCTGTCTCAATTGTGGTACCTCTGGGGTGCTTGAGAGGGAATACAACGGCTTATGGGCCTTAAGGCGGTGTGGTCTTATTCTAGGATCTCGCGGGGTGAGTTTTGGTTAAGGATCGTGGTTTTCTAGAAATAATAAGTGTCACCTTGAGGGTAATTCAGAATGAACTCGGAGAAATGGGATAGCTTGGTACCAGGTTGAATCAGCACGACAATGGATACGATCGGTTCCTTTGGTACTTATGATGTTGTGAGTTTCTACAGGTGTTTTGTGGCAATACTCTTGGTATTGGCGACCGGCGTGGCTTGGTTAAGCTAGAGATATTCAGTTCTGATGGCTTGAATATGTGTAAATGGGTTTCGAAGAGTTTTCGATGGTTTCTACCACGGTTTGAGAAGGATAATTCCTATCGGCGTGAGGAGCCTGTTGCGTATTGTGATTTTCTCTTGTATGAGATCAAATGGAAGGTTTTTTACTGATTGAGTATGTATTCTTCTTGTGACTCGAAGTTTATTATGAGATTCTCGTACTTTTCCTATGATGGCATGATATATGTGGTTTGTTACGTGGGATTGAGATTTGCATGTTCAAGTTCACGGTCCGGATTTGGAAGGGAAGGTCATGAATTTTTGATGGCATGGTCAGTTTTAGACATTAAGATGAAGGTTATAACTACTTGGAAATCCTGAGAAGGGTGCGCATTTCTGAAGGTGCACTGTGTCGAGACTTACGGAAGGAGACCTATGGGATAGAACCACATCATTTTAAAATGAAAAAATATGTTTAACGTTTGTTGGAACATATTAAGGAGGTTTGCAAGTGGGAAGAATTTGTGTGGGACAAGTTGGATACATTAAGTGGAGAGGATGGCTCAATTTGTACAACACCTTACTTTAAGCGGGAATACTCATATAGCAAAAATATATTTTCCGTGAATTTCGTCCCTAATGAATAGCCCTTCGAGTCCGGTTTCAAACGCATCAAACCATTTGTCATTTGGATATTTCTACAAGAAGTTATGATCAAATTACTAAAATAAGGCAGGCAGAAAAAAGAAAGTTTTGCTAAGGTTTTAAGGCCTTAAATCACGCCTCGAATCTCCACATTTGGCTTGTGTACCCCACACCCCTTTTCATGAAAGTAAAATCGCGTAATCATGGTTTCATACTTATATGAAAGTTTGGAAGTGAATTGGGTATCTACATCATAGCAAGGTATTAGAGGAGTGTAAGTTGGAAAACAAGAAATATAGGAAGGATGCATCTAGGGGGCTCCCTGAACTCATGCGCCGCACGAGTTTGAACGAGAAAAGACCCCCATCCATTTCAACCAAACAGCAAAGTATTGCCCCAGCTCGCGAATTTGAATGAGAGCTCGTCCATGTCCGCGCGACGCACGAGGATGGACAAGCTAGGCCTGGAGCCTTCATAAGGAGCATTTCGGTAGCTCACTTCTCCACTCCTCTTCATAAGGAGCATTTCGGTAGATCTTGTGTAAAAAGATCTAAGTGTTCAAATTGTATTCAAAACGTTCTTCCTTGTTGAGTTACTATTTGAGAAGGTGATTAAACATGGGCTGTGTGTTAATATGTTATGATTTGAAGCGTGATTATAATGAAAACTAGCATGTCGAATTGTGTAAGAATTCACATGTGGCTAAGACCCTTAATTTGGTTAGTTGCTTAAATGTGTATCTAATGTCTTGTATTAAAATTCCTTGTCGTTGATAATCTATAAGGATTCTTGAAAGTGAAAGAAGGGGGGTTGGAGATGGACGGAGTGGCCACCGTGCCAATAATGAGAGTTGTACTTGTGGCCAAACACGGCAATTTTAACTAATGTAGTGCTTTATTAGTGTTTCCAATATGTCTTTAACTCATATATATATATATATATATATATATATATATATTTATTTATTTATTTATTTATTTATAAGTTGAAATTGTGTATTTTCGTTTTTGGGAAAGGTATTTCAAGATTAAATGATGTGTGACTCGTTTATGCTTCTAACTTGTGCTTGATTGCCAACCATTTTACTCTATTTCTTGGAAAGGAATTCATTATGTTTAAAGTCTTCATTGCAAATAAACTTGAAGTTGTGATTTCTGGAATATTCTATATGTTGATGTTTGATGGTGATCATTGAAAGTATAGAAACAAAAGTGTTGAATATAAATTATGACGTCGTGCCACGAAGAAAGAATCTTGTGAATGGCCTAGAGAGCCAAGGAAATATTGTGGTTGTGAGTGGTTGAAAATACAAATGAAGGTTTATACAATGTGAAAGAAGATGTGATGAATATATTTGTAATTATATTACCTCCGTATGCAAACAAAACAAAAATATTTTTGGAAGTATCATTAGCAAACCGAGGAAGGGTGGGTATTAAGGCCCACACCTGAAACTACATATGCCGGCGTAGGGGTGGATTGTGATAGTTTGTGATTATTCCCCTTATTTTGGATGAAAGTGATTTTAGCTGGAATTGGAAAGTTAACCCACACGGCATATGTGGGAAGGCGGCTTAGCCGATCGGGTGGAGATCGGACGCCATGTTGCGCTCATGGTGGTACTAATCTTGGTTACACCTTTCTTTCGTATCACATGTCAAACCACATTGTCCGTGGGAGATGGCCTAGCTGATCGGGAGTGATTGCACTCTGTGCTAATAACACGGTGGTTTATCGGTGCTAATGATCTACCAACAAAAAATATAGATACTATCTTCATATTTTGAAAATTGGTATGTTTTAACTGGCATTTGGATATTGTTGATTGTGACTTGCTGTTTATATGGTTTCACTTTCTTATGTTAGCATTCTATTTTTAAAGTGAACATTGAGCTTTACATACTAGTACTATACCATATGTACTAACGTCCCTTTTGCCGGGGGAGCTACATCTTCGATGGATGCAGGTGGTTCTTCAGTAGGTGGTTTTGACCCTCGTTAGCAGCTACTCTCCATTCAACAAATATTAGTGAGCCCTACTCTGTTCCGGGCTTCATGTCATTTGACAGTGTATGGTACATTTTGAGGTATAGCCGGGGCCTAATCGCCAGTACATCCATACTACTTTTCATCATATCAGTACACTTGTTATATTTTGGAAATCATATATAGATATCCTTTAGTAATGGAAATTATTGTGGAACACCTGACTATTCTCATGTCTATCATCTGTACTGGTTCTTATATTGTTAATGGGCAAGGTTGGGTTGAAAGCATCTAATAGGCTTGGTCAACCGAGGTATCTCGGTTGAGTGCCTGTAGCGCTCCCCGAGGTTAGGGCGTGACAATCTTTGTATCAGAGCCTAAAGTTTTAAAGTGTCCTAGAATGTCTCCACATCGTGCGATATAACTCAAGATAGGAAGTTCATTTCCTCGTTGTGCCTCATTTTCCAGATGAGTAATCTTCGAGATTGAAGCAACGAGCAAGGAAAGACCCCACCATTGAACCTAGGGGAGGTTACACAAGAGTTCGTTTGGAGAATGCGTCGAGCCGTGGAGGGATTGGAAGAACTTGTTTCTAAGGGAAGTGTCCTTGTTCCTACCAATGTCACCGAACCACCTGATCGTGTGGTGAGAGAATATAAGAAACGAAAGAAGGTTGTTGGTTCTAATGAACCGGATTGGTTGATTTGCAAGAAGTGTCACTTGGGAACATGTTGAATGACGCTTGAAACATGTTATGGCTGTGGAAAGAGGGGGCACAAGAAGAACAAATTCCCTATATTGGGTACACCCATCACATTTGGGGTCGTGTTGTGAGTATGCTCAGCAGCATGTTAGTAGGTTTGGGAAATTCCAAAGGCCCGTAGAGAAAAATGGTACGGGGTTTGTTACCCCTACATTAGAGGCCTGGAGAAAGGATAGGGGGAATGCTTATGATGTATGCAAAAAGGGTGAATATCAGGTCGGTGGGGCGAGTCAGTTTAGCGTACCTCATCCCCGTTGTGTGAAGTGTGGGAGATGTCACTCGGGAGTATGTCACTATGGTACCAATGTACGCTACAAATGTGGTAGGAGGGTTCATGTTCAGAGAGATTGTCATTCGTCTCACCAGATCATGGGCGGGGGTGCGACACAACCATCAAGTTATGCAGCTACTACATCCACAACGCCTCCCCCATCTAGAGGCACTATAGCGCCCGCAGGGGATGGAGCAGCTAGGGGTGGTATCAAGAGCTCGGGAGGGCCCAACAGGTTTTATGCAATGAGGAGGCATCAGAAGTCGGAGGCTTCTCCAGATGTGGTTACAAGTATATCGATTGTCCAATCTCATGATGTATATGCTATTATTGATCCCGGTTCAACTTTGTCATGTGTCATTCCCTATGTTGCTATTGAAATTGAGATAGAATCTGAACAGCTTTATGAGCCATTCTCTGTATCAACTCTTTGAACAAGACATATCATTTGTGAAGCCTCTTTATCGCAATCATCTTACTTACAACCTCCAAAGGAATTGAGTTCTATAATGTTCTTTAAATTGAGTTATAACCCTAGGCTAAGCTAGGGCCTTATGGAATCTTGTAAGAAATAGGCCAAGCTATGAGTATGATGTGTCGCCCATCGTTGTTCTCTGCACCAGGTGTTTCGTGTATCTACGCCCGAAAGGGTAGTTGGGAGTCGTTTTTCTATTATTCGGATGGAAACTATGGAAAGTGAAGTTAATGGGTAATTGGTTTATGAGGGGTATCTAATTGTCATCCTTGTTAGATAAGTCCGAAAGTAGGGATTGCCTCCGTTAAAGTGCAACGGCAAAGTTTATGAGTCGAGGAGGCTACCTTGAATGCCGAGGATGTTGTGGAATGAAAATGTTCCCAATTGTTTTAAAAATCAAATGGTTGTGGTTAGAAAAGAACTTCCTCTGTGTTATGATTTAAACATGTATAACTTATGTTGAGCCACCACTTTTTGGTGACGTGGTGCTTGTAATGCAAGATTGGTGTTATTTGTATGTTGTGATATTTCATTAGGTTGTGGAAGTATTGTTAAGAGTGGTTTCTAGGGCTCTCTGACAGGTGGATAGGCCCAACTACAAGGGACACTCTATCGAAATTTCTGGAAATTCGAGGAGTTAGCCAAATTTTGGAGCTTTTGGTGTGTGGATGAAGATTTAAGTCACATTAGATGTCTATGGCAGACTCTAACTGTCATTAGAGGACGGATGATCCTATGTGGGGGAGAATGTAAGGCCATGTTAAATTTTTTTAATTATTTACGATTTTAATGTGCGCTAGCGATATTTGGGAATAATGTTTTTGAGTATTAAAGGAGACATATGGGATAGAACCATATCATTTTGAAATGAAAATGTATGTCTAAGGTGTGTTGGAACATATTATTGAGGTTTGTGAGTAGGAAGAATTTGTGTGGGACAAGATGAATACATTAAGTGGAAAGGATGTCTCAACTTGCAAAACACCTTACTTTAAGCGGGAATTACTCTGATAGCAAAAAGATATTTTCCATGAAATTCATCCTTATGGAATATCCATTTGAGTCTGGCATCAAACGCATCAAACCATTTGTCATTTGGATATTCCTACAAGAAGTTATGATCAAATTACTAAAATAAGGCTGGCGGAACAAGGAAAGTTTTGCTAAGAGTATAAGGCCTTAAATCGCGCCTCGGATCTCCACTTTTCGCTTTTGTACCCCAGATGGCTATGATTGAGGGTAACATCATTTAATCATGGTTTCGTACTTATATGAAAGTTTGGAAGAGAATTGGGGATCTACATCATAGCAAGATATCGAAGGAGGGTAAGTTGGAAAACAAAAAATATAGGAAGGATGGATCTAGGGGGCTCGTCTAAACTCGTGCGCCGCACGGGTTTGAGTGAGAAAAGACCACCATCCATTTCAACAAAATAGTGAAGTATTGCCCCAGCACGAGAACTTGAAAGAGAGCTCATCCATGTCCGTGCGATGCACGACTATGGACAAGGTAGGCCCGAAGCCTTTATGAAGAGCATTTCGGTAGCTCACTTCTCCCACTCCTCTTAGCCTATACTTGGAGCTCCTCTCCACTCTCTCAAGACTCCCAACTCCTCCAATTTGACCATGTTGCTATAGATTGACGTTGCCAAAGGTAGTGGAACATTGTAACAACTCTAACAAAAGCTTAATCGAGGTATGTTGGCTAAACTCCTGTTGTAGAATTGAACGCCGCAATGACCTTGTAAGTGACTTGTTGCTCATTATAAATTGATTATTCCAAACAAGCCTTGTGTCAAAAGATTTATGCGTTCAAATTGTATTCAAAATGTTCTTCCTTGTTGATTTACTATTTGAGAAGGTCATTAAACATGGGCTGTGTGTTAATATGTTATGATTTAAAGCGTGATTCTAATGAAAACTAGTGTGTCGAATTGTGTAAGAAATCATACGTTTCTAAGACCCTTAATTTAGTTAGTTGCTCAAATTTGTATCGAACGTCTTGAATTAAAATGTCTTGTTGTTGATAATCTATAAGGATGCTTGAAATTGAAAGAAGGGGGGTTGGAGATGGATAAGTGTGGCCACCGTGAAAATAATGCGAGTCATACTTGTGCCCAAACATGGCTATTTTAACTAATGCTGTGCTTTTTAAGTGTTTCCATGTGTCTTTAGCTCATATATATATTCATGAGTTGAAATTATGTATTGCACTTTTTGGGAAAGGTATTTCAAGATTAAATGATGTGTTACTCATTGATGCTTCTAACTTGTGCTTGATTGCCAACCATTTTACTCCATTTCTTGGAAAGGAATTCATTGTGTTTAAAGTCTTCATTGCCAATAAATGTAATTTTGTGATTTCCGGAATATTCTATATGTTGATGTTTGATAGTGATCCTTGAAATTAAAGAAAAGAAAGTGTGGAATATCAAATACGGCCGTCGTGCCATGATTAAAGAATCTTGTGAATGGCCAAAAGAGCCAAGCAAGTATTGTGGTTGAAAATACTAATGAAGGTTTATACAGTGTGAAAAATGATGAGGTGAATGCATTTGTATTTATATTACCTTTGTGTGCAAAAAAACAAAAATATTTTTGGGACTATTATTAGCAAACGGAGGAAGGGTGGGTCATAAGGCCCACACCTGAAACTACATGTGCCGGTGTAGGGTGGATTGTGATGGTTTGTGATTATTCCCCTTATTTCGGATGAAGTTGATATTAACAGCAATTGGAAAGTCAACCCACACGGCATATGTCGGAAGGCGGCTAGCCGATCGGGTGGAGATCGGATGCCATGTTGCGCACATGGTGGTACTACTCTAGGTAACACCTTTTCTATCGCATCACATGTCAAACCACATTGTCTGTGGAGAGATGGCTTAGCCGATCGGGCATGATCGGGCTCCGTGTTAATAACACGATGGTATATCGGTGCTAATGATCTCCCAACCAAAAATATATATACTATCTTCATATTTTGAAAATTGGTATGTTTTACCTGGCATTTGGATATTTTTGATTGTGACTTGGTTTTTACATGGTTTCCCTTTCTTATGTTGGCATTCTATTTTGAAAGTGGTCATTTAGCTTTACATACTAGTACTTGTCCATTTGTACTAACCCTTTTGCCCTGGGTGCTTCTTCTGGAATAGATGCAGGTGGTTCGTCAGCAGGTGGTTTTGACCCTCGTTAGCAGCTACTTTTATTCAGCAGATTTTGGTGAGCCCTACTCTGTTTTGGGTTTCATGTCATTTAACATTGTACGTTTCATTTTGAGGTATTTTCGGGGCCTTGTCGCCTGCACATCCATATTATGATTCTGTTGTACTTAAAGGCTCTATAGACAGGTTGTGGGTGGTATATAATGTTGGGAATTAAACTAGTGAGTGTTCATATTTGGGCGAACATGTTTTCATCATATCAATAAACTTGTTATATTTTTTGACGTCAAAAATATCCTTTAGCAATGAAAATTATTGTGAACACTTGACTCTTCTCACGTCTATCACCTGTACTGGTTTTTACATTATTAATGGACAAGGTTGGGTAGAAGGCATCAAACAGACTTGCTCAACCGAGGTATCTCCGTTAAGCACCGATCGCGCTCCCCGAAGTCGAGGCGTGAAAAAACTTGGTAACAGAGCCTAAGATTTTAAAGTGTCCTAGGATGTCTCAGAGCCGTGTATAGTAAAGTTCCTTCTTACTGGTGTGTTGTCGACCACATCTATAATAGGGAGGCTACTTGGACATTTAGGAATTTCACACTTCTTTGATACTCAGATTGTATGATAGAAATCAAGATATGAAGCTAAATTCGTCGTCATGCCTCATTTTCCAGATGAGTAATCTACGAGATCGAAGCAGCGAGCAGGGAATGACCCCACCATTGAATCTGGGGGAGATTACACAAGAGTTCACTGGGAGAATGGGTCGAGCCGTGGTGGGATTGACAGAACTTGTTGCAAAGGGAAATGTCCTTGTTCCTACCAATGTCACCATGCCACAGGATCGTATGGTGAGAGAATCTAAGAAACGAAAGAGGGTTTTTTGTGCTAATGAACCGGATTGTTTGATCTGCAATAAGCGTCACTTTGGAACATGTTGGATGACTCTTGAAATATGTTATGGTTGTGGAAAGTGGGAGCACAAGAAGAACAAATGCCCTATGTTGGGTACACCCATCCCAGTCTACCCGATGTAAGGAAAGAATATTTGGTGTCGTGTTGTGAGTATGCGCAGCAGCATGTTAGGGTGGCAGGTTTGGAAAATTCCAAAGACCCACGGAGCAAATCGGTATGGGGTTTGTTGCCCTTGCATTGGAGGCCTGATGGGAGGAGTTGGGGAATGCTTATGATGTATGCAAAAGGGGTAAATATCAGGTCAGTGGGGCGAGTCAGTTTAACGGGCCTCATCCCCGTTGTGTGAAGTGTCTGACATGTCATTCAGGAGTATGTCACTATGGTACCAACGTAAGCTACGAGTGTGATATGAGGGGTCACATTCGGAGAGATTGTCATTCGTCTCGCCAGAGCATGGGCGGGGGTGCGACATAACCATCCAGTTACACAAATACTACATCCACAACGCCTCCTCTAGCTAGAGGCACTATAGCGCTCGTACGGCATGGAGCAACTAAGGGTTGTATCAAGAGCTCGGGAGGGCCCAACAAGTTTTATGCTATGAGGAGGCATCAAAAGTCGGAGGCTTCTCTAGATGTGGTTACAAATATATCGACTGTCCAATCTCATGATGTATATGCCACTATTGATCCCGGTTCCACTTTGTAATATGTCATTCCTTATGTTGCTATGGAAATTGGGGTACAATAGAACAGCTTTATGAGCCATTCTTTGTATCTAATCTTTGAATGAGACGTATCATTTGTGAAGCCTCTTTATCTCAATTGTCTTATTACGACCTCTTGAGGAATTGACTTCTATAATGATTTCTTTGAATTGAGTTATAATCCCAGGCTAATACTTCCCACTTGCTTCTCTAATATTCTCAACAAGGGACTATACCTGATGAATTTCTAATGGAACCTTCTGATTCAAATAGATAACACCTGCTCACTTGTACTTGTGCACGCATTAGAATAATGTTTATCCACATGATATCGAATCTAATGTAAAGCAGCCTAGTGTTGAGATCCTTCTTGAGCCACTCTTTCTCTCTCCGTTGTATGTGGCTCAAATGGTTTGAGCAATCGCCTTACTTCTTTGTGAAAATTATCATGAACCCTTTCCACTGTCTAGTAATGTATGGGCATATCTCAGTACCCATTATATGTGTGCATGTCAATTGAAGTGGTTGCTCGTCCAAATAAAGTTTCTCGGAAATTTGGGATTTCTCACAAATTCGCCATAGTAATATCTATCTCTCTCCCATCTCAGTATGGCTTTCATGTCAAATTAGATCATTCCCCAGTAAGTAGCTCACCTTGTTCCTAGTGTTGTAGTTGCCCACTAAGTTGCCTGGTATGGCATCTTGAGAGTTATTATGGAAAAAACATGTCTAGCACATAGGAACATGTTCATTTTCTCCAACTAATACATGATTTCATCCCAATATTAAGATTTCCTAGCTACATTGCTTCACTCGAGGGAGGTTGAAAGTTGAGTAGCCTTATCACGACCTTTTCCTTCCCGCGTCAGGTGGATGTTTCAGATTATAACACATATCATGAGCATATTGATTTGAAAGACAAGGTTGTCGTATCTCTAGTCCTCTCATATAGGATCAACTATTGGAAAGGGTTAAACTTTTAGAATGATAATAATCTTACAGGTGTTCAACTTCTTTTTTCAACCTCGTGAGCTTATGGCAGATATTCCTTGTGTCAGTTAGTGTTGAGGGCATAACGTAACTTCATGTATTTTTGAAATCTCTATCATATTAATGGTGCAAGAATCTTCTCATTTTGAATTAAACAGATCTTCCCTACACTCAAGGAGGCAACTGGTGTCATGTACTTTACTATTTCTCTTTAAGGCATACAATTGCCGAACAAGGCACATATGGAGTGAAACAATTGTTACTATCACTTTCGTGATTTATCATTTTCCCATAATCACCGATGCTAATGTTTATCCTTTCTATCATGCCTCCCATACATCCCATGTCTAAAAAGACTCACTAGATATACATGTTAGGATCATGTATGTGGTTCTCACATTATTATTTTGTACTGGTAACTCTATGCCTCGCTTGTTGAACCGATGATTCCATCATAATGATTATCCATGGCAGCAGTATTGGTGGTCACCCTCGTGTCTCGTAGAATATAACCTCTTAAAATGCCCTTCTTAGTACAATGATGGATTCTTGAATAATTCCAGCCCAATCTCGAACCTCGTTATTCCTATTTGTAGTAAATCCATCGAGAGTTGAAGGTTCAAACATACCAAAAAAGAAGCATCATTCCATGATCGAAAAAATTGGGTAGGAAACTGTATGCTAATATTCAAGCTAGCACATCTTAGAATAATTGTTGAAGGTCGCCAAACGTTTAGTTTGGGTGTTCGACGTAGAGATTTAGAGTTGATGGAAGTAAACCAGATATTCTAAAGATTTTCTCCATCAAGATATTAGGTGAATTGTGAAGGAAGGTAAAGTGGGTGCAGTGACATTTGGTCCTTATGCAATTTTGAAAGAAATAGGCCAAGCTAAGCGAATGATGTGTCCCCTATCGTTATTCTCCATGCACCTGATGTTTCATGTGTCTACCCACAAAAGGGTAGTTGGGAGTCGTTTGTCTATCATTCCGGTTGAAACTATGGAAAATGAAGTTAATGGGTAATTGGCTTATGAGGGGTATCTAATTGTCATCCTTTTTAGATATGTTCGGAAGTTGGGATTGCCTCGGTTAAAGTGGTACGGCGAAGTCCGTGAGTCGAGGAGGTTACCTCGAATGCCGAGGATGTTGTGGAAAGAAAATATTCCCACTTGTTTGTATAACCAAATGTTTGTGGTTAGAAAAGAACTTCCTATGTGTTATGATTTAAACAGGTACAACTTATGTTGAGCTACCACTTTTGGTGATGTAATGCTTGTAATGCTGAGATTGGTGTTATTTGTATGTTGCGATATTTCATTAGGTTGTGGATGTGTTGTTAAGAGTTGTTTCTGGGGCTCTCTGATAGGTGGATAGGCCAAAATACAAGCGCAACTCTATCGAAATTTCTAGAAATTCGGGGAGTTAGCTAAATTTTGGAGCTCTTGGTGTGTGGATGAAGATTTAAGTCACTTTCGGTGTCTATGGCGGACTCTAAACCTCATTCGAGGACGAATAATCCAAAGCGGTGGAGAATGTAAGGCCCCAAAGTGCGCCAGCGGTATTTGGGAATAATGTTTTCGAGTATTAAAGGATACATATGGGATAGAACCACATCATTTTGAAATGAAATATTTTTAAGGTGTGTTGGAACATATTAAGGAGGTTTGTGAGTGTGAAGAATTTTTGAGGGTCAAGATGGATACATTAAGTGGAAAGGATGTCTCAATTTGCACAACACCTTATGTTAAGCGGGAATTACTCAGATAGCAAAAAGATATTTGTTGCTCCCTAATGCACACGCAAGTATACGCGGTCGACAAGTAATATAGGATGATGAGTCCGGATTATCGTACCCAAGGGACTTAAGTTAACTACTTTATAGCAACTAATATAGTTATTTAACAAGCAAGGATCAAGTTTAATAGATGGTTTATTCTAAATTGTATTTCTAAGTTATATCTAAGAATTGCAACGAACAAGTATGTGTTTTGTAATCAATAAAATAAAGATTCCAGGGTTGTGATTATGTTTTCAATCCTATTGCGTTCTAATTGACTTCTCGTTCATATAGTTCATGCATGATTGCTAATTGATCGATATATGTACTCATAGCCTTCTTCCGAAGTACTATTCGCCTATTCCTAACAAGATTAACACCTATGTTCCTATGGAATTAATCTAGCAAGAATGCAATAAGAACACGATATTCGATTAAGCATGGTGATTAAGTATATTCCTATCCTAACCACGAATCCTCCCCCTTAAAAAGGTTAAGAACATGCTTTCTTCAATTCTTATTCTAATCTAAACATAGTTTTCCCAAACATAGCGTAGATAATTGATAGAACTTAATTGATGGCCAAAACAATTAAGCAATTAGGCATAGAATTGAAGAAACAATCATATTAACATGAACTATTAAAACAAAATCATCAAGTTAGAAACACAATATTCATGGCTAATCACAACCCCAAAACAAGGGGTGATTAGCCACTCATGTTCAACAAAAATCAAAAGACGAAGTATTGAAAAACTAATAGAAATACTAGACAGAATTGATGAACTGAGGATCGATTGCGTTGTTGATGTTCCTTAGCTTCCTTAGCCTTCAAAATCACGTTCTTCCCCTCCAAGATGGGTTTAGGGGTGTTTATATAGGAGTAGGGAAGGTTTGGGGTCGAATTAGGGGTCTCCTAGACAGATTAGGATAGTCTCCCGCAGTCGGCGCCCTGGCTGGCGCCAGGCGCCCCCCAGGGGACTGCGTCCAGTGAACTTCTTCTACTGTTCTGCCTTCAGCGCCACAGGTGGCGCCAGGCACTGCCTATGGCGCCCAGTCTCCCTTGGTCCGATTTCTTCTCGTTTTGGCTCGTTTCTTCCCTGTTTTCGCCCCCGATTACTTTCTACTCATTCCTACACATAAAAGCACATTACATTAACATGAATCGACGCAATTAACTTCCAAAATTCATAAAACAAGAGCTAAATATGAGATCATTTACATAGCATTTTATATCTTTTCTACCAATTATCAACATTTTCCATGAATTTCGTCCTTAAAGAATACCCTTCGAGTCTGGTTTCAAACGCATCAAGCCATTTTTCATTTGGATATTTCTACAAGAAGTTATGATCAAATTACTAAAATAAAGCAGGCGGAACAAGGAAAGTTTTGCTAAGGGTTTAAGGCCTTAAATCGCGCCTCATATCTCCATTTTTTGATTATGCATCCCAGATGGCTATGGATGAGGCTATCATTGTGTAATCATGGTTTCATACTTGTATGAAAGTTTGGAAGTGAATTGGGGATCTACATCATTGCAAGGTATCGAAGGAGGGTAAGTTGGAAAACAAGAAATATAGAAAGGATGCATCTAGGAAGCTCGTATGAACTCGTGTGCCGCACGGGTTTGAACGAGCAAAGATACCCATCCATTTCAACAAAATAGCAAAGTATTTCCCCTGCTCCCGAACTTGAACGAGAGCTTGTCCATGTCCACTCGACGCACGAGAATGGACAAGCTAGGCCTGAAGCCTTTATAAAGAGCATTTTGGTAGCTCACTTCTCCCACTCCTCTTAGCCGATTCTTTGAGCTCCTCCCCACTCTCTCAAGACCCCCAACTCCTCCCATCTCAAGGTGAGTAATCCCTACTAGTTTGATGTTTTATTCGATCAATTTCACCCTAAAACTAACAAAATCCACCATGGAATCATTAGATTTTTGAGGAATCTGCCCGAGAGCTCAAGTGAGGACTTTGCAAGATTCACCCCCAAAGGTAATTCCACCTGCTTAAACTTGCATCCATCACTTAATAATGAATATATGAGTTAGCAATATAGGGCTAGAGCTTATTGCATGGGGATTGGAAGCCATAGTTTCACCAATTAGAGTTTTTAGAATTTATAGAGAATGAAAACTGATTTGTTTGATGAATTGGTTGGTTTGGGATGGTTGATAAGACATGAATACATTGTTGGAGGTCCTAATCTAGTAAAGGTTGGTTGTAATATGAATTGGTGGGGCAAAAAGTGGGTATTTGATAAAGAAATATCATCAATGAAGGTTGTACAGAAATGCATTTTTAGAATTTATGGAGAATGAAAACTGATTTGTTTGATGAATTGGTTGGTTGGGGATGGATGGTAAGACATGAATACGTTGTTGGAGGTCCTAATCTATAAAAGGTTGGTTGTAATATGAATTAGTGGGGAAAAAAGTGGGTATTTGATAAAGAAATATCATCAATGAAGGTTGTACAGAAATGTGCACACTCAATGTTTGATAAAATGCCTAAGTGAGCTGAATGCTATGAACCCCCTTCATAATGATGGTCTAATTTGACCATGTTTCTATAGATTGACGTTGCCGATGGTAGTGGAAAACTGTAACAACTCTAACGAAGCTCAATTTAGGTATGTTGGCTAAACTCGTCATTTAGAATTGAACCCGCCAATGGCCTTGTAAGTCCCGTGTTGCTCATCACAAATTGATTATTCCGAACAACCCTCGGGTCAAAAGATTTATGCGTTCAAATCGTATTCCAAACGTTCTTCTTTGTTGAGTTACTATTGGAGAAGTTGATTAAACATGGGCTGACATGTTATGATTTGAAGCGTGATTGTAACGAAAACTAGCATGTCGAATTGTGTAAGAAATCACATGTGTCTAAGACCCTTAATTTGGTTAGTTGCTCAAATGTATATCGAAAGTCTTGAATTAAATGCCTTGTTGTTGATAATCTATAAGGATGCTTGAAAGTGAAAGAAGGGGGTTGGAGATGGAAAGTGTGGCCACCGTGCGAATAATGAGAGTTATACTTGTGCCTAAATGTGGCTGTTTTAACTAATCCTATACTTTATAAGTGTTTCCAATGTGTCTTTTGCTCTTGTATATATTCATGAGTTGAACTTGTGCATTGTCCTTTTTGGGAAAGGTATTTCAAGATTAAATGATGTGTCAATCGTTTATGCTTCTAACTTGTGCTTGACTGCCAACCATTATAATCCATTTCTTTGAAAGGAATTCATTGAGTTTAGTGTCTTCATTGCTAATAAATTTAAAGTTGTGATTTCCTGGATATTCTATATGTTGATGTTTGATGGTGATCCTTGAAAGTGAAGAAAAGAAAGTGTGGAATATGAAATACGGTCGTCCTGCCGTGAATAAAGAATATTGTGAATGGCCAAAAGAGGCAAGGAAATATTGTGGTTGTGAATGTTTGAAAATACTAATGGAAGTTTATACAATGTGAAAGACGATGAGGTGAATACATTCGTAAATATATTACCTTTGTGTGCCAAAAAAAAAAATATTTTTGGGAGTATCATTAGCAAACCGAGGAAGAGTGAGTCATAAGGCCCACACGTGAAACTACATGTGCTGGTGTAGGTGGATTGTGTTGGTTTGTGATTATTCCCCTTATTTGGGACGAAGTTGATATTAGCTGGAATTGGAAAGTCAACCCACACGGCATATGTGGGAAATGCAACCTAGCCGATCCGGTGGAGATCGGATGCCATGTTACGCAAATGGTTGTACTACTCTTGGTAACACCATTCTTTTGCATCACGTGTCAAACCACATTATGCATGGGGAGATGTTCTAGCCGTTCGGGCGTGATCGGACTCCATGCTAAAAACATGGTAGTATATCGGTGCTAATGTTATCCCAACCAAAAATATTTATACCATCTTCATATTTTGAAATTTTTTATGTTTTAACTAGCATTTGGATATTTATGGTTGTGACTTGCTGTTTGCATGGTTTCCCTTTCTTATGTTGGCATTATTTTTTGAAAGTGGACATTTAGCTTTACATACTAGTAATTATCCATATATACTAACGTCCCTTTTTCCCGGGGCACTTCATCTTCAATGATGCAGGTGGTTTCTACCCTTGTTAGCAGCTACTCTTTATTCAGCAAATTTTGGTGAGCCCTAATATGTTTTGGGCTTCATGTCATTTGACATTGTACATTACATTTTGAGGTATAGCTCGGGCCTTTTCGCCGGCACATCCATACAACTCTTCTGTTGTACTTAAAGGCTCCGTAGACAGGTTATGGTGGTATATGATGTTGGGAATTAAACTAGTGAGTGTTGATATTTGGACGAACATGTTTTCATCATATTGGTAAACTTGTTATATTTTGGCAATTTAAACAAATATTCTTTAGTAATGGAAATTATTGTGGAACACTTGATTCTTCTCATGTCTATCACCTGTACTGGTTCTTATACTGTTAATGGACAATGTTGGGTAGAAGGCATCTAACAGGCTTGCTCAATCGGGGTGTCTCGGTTGAGCGCCGGTTGTGCTCCCTGAGGTCGGGGCATGACAGTTGATCCCCACAGCCGCAGATATGGTGAGGTGGTTCATTTAGGGTTTGACCTATGGCATAAGGGTTTCAAGGGCTCGAGAGTCAGAGATTGGGAATAATACTTTTCATCAGACCATAGAGATAGCTCGCAGGATCAAGCTTATTCGCAGCTAGGGGAGAACGACGATGATGAGAGACAAGAGGAGTCATTGCTCTGGTGGTTCTTATTTTACACAGTATGGAGCCCGTGATGTAGTGGTTTGACCATCTTTCAGCACTCTAAATCCATCATCTTTTAGTGCTCTCCCAGCAAGCTCGTACCATGCTTCATCTGTTCAGGGTTCCTCCAATGGGTATTTAGGCGATTAGAGGTAGTTTCATGTTCCACAACCTCATTTAGTTACGGGTTGTTATAAGTGTGGGTAGTTCTGCCATGTGCGGAAGTATTTAGGCCATCAGAAGCGTAGAATGAGTACACTACAATGGTACCCAGTAAATATCAAGCTAACTTCATTTTAGTAGTGACGGGGTATAATTCAAGACACTCGCTAGACATAGACCTATGCAAGTATATAAAGATAAAGCTAACAGTTGAAAGAATGTCAATATAAAGCTAACAATAGAAAGAATAGTAATATAAAACTAATAATGAAATAATGGGAACTAACAAATGGCAACAAGAAGTAAACAGGTGATAAACTAGCTAAAATAATCAAAACACTGTTAAAATATGAAAGAAATCAATTAAGAAAACAAATGGCAATTTAAGAAATCAATTCATTCCAACGCATGTTTGACAACAAGAATCCCCCCAGGAACGACACCTCATAATCGCAAACATAAGCCACAATCACGAATCTTACACACATGGCACGTCGTGCCCACATTATTAATCACATTCGCACGGCAAATATTTCACGCCCCAACATATGTCTCACCCCCATGGTAAAGTCCACGTGCCACCACATACATCGTATCTGTGTCAATTACGAATAAAATGTTCGAAGGATTTGTTTAAATAGAGTAAGGCATTATAACAATTTAAATAAGGTAAATCGTCAAATGAGATAATGAGTTCATTTTAGGAATCAAATAAACTAAAATAAAATAACTATTTATATACAGTAAAGCATCAAACAAGATAATGACTTTATTTTAAGAATATAATTAAGTAAGGTAAAATAACAATTTATATAAAGTAAAGCATGAAATGAGATAACGAGTTTATTTTAAGAAATAAGTAACGTATAACAATTTATATAAAGTGAAGCATTAAGCGAGATAATGATTTTATTTTAGGAATAAAACTAAGCGAGGTAAAACAACAATTTATATAAAGTGAAGCATCAAAAGAACTAATGAGCTTATTTTAAAATTCAAAGAAGGAAAAGTAAATATCAATTTAAATAAAATAAAACATCAAATAAGATAACGAGTTCAATTTAAGAATCCGTTAAAGTAAACGGTGATAAAAATTTAAATAAGGTAATTCATCTAATAGGATAATTTGTTTAATTTGAGAATCAATTAAAGTAAAACATGAGAACAATTTCTTTATTTTAACTAGTTTTTTTACCAACAATTCAACAGAATATGAGATAACAACTCCACGTAAGTAAATCCATCTTCAGAACCAATCAATCAAGTAATAACAGAGATACATAATAGCACATTAAAATAACATAGCAAATCATGTACAATGCATGGCACACATGAGATGTCACAAACTGTTCCAACACAAATATAACAACAAGAGTCACTTCAATGAGCCACATATCTTAATCACATATCATCCTTGTGTCGTGAGCCTTACATTTTAAAAATATTTTTGCCGAAATAGCTTCATGCGCTTTATACCCCTTATCTCGCCGCGTGTGCTTCACAATGAAGTAATTTCCCTTACTAGCAACACGCGCATAAGTACCCTCCTTATCTCGCCGCATACGCATCAATATTCACACCACTTTTATGCCTCTACATTTGCATCTAAGTCATAACACACAATCAACCTCACACCGTGTGCCCATATTCCACAACATTTCTCAAACAACAACAAAAAATGCCATAACAATACATAGCCCATGGCTTAACAACAAGGTATACAAGATTTTCAACGATAATACAATGAAACGGAAGAATAAACTCAACAATAAAAGATATTAAACATAATAACAACTTCAAGTAAATGCATAAGAAGAAACTCAACAATGAAAGATAAACCATGTATTAACGATTTGAATTAAATGCATATAAGAATAAACTCAACAATGAAAGATATACAATGTCACAAGAGAACTCATGCCACGTAAGTGGTGCAGCGCTGGCTTGCCAGCTCAACTCATAGTCCTCCCACAATCTTAAGGCTGCCCCCGATAGCTGAAAAGTAGTAAATAAGACTCCACTAGTGTCCAGAATACCCGCCATGTGTAGAATTGGTTGGCGCCTTTCTAAGAAGTACTGAGCATCCTCTGACTCATCCCTGCTGAATGTTGGAGGCCTGAGCCTCCCACACCGCTCTAGCCTCTTCTACTTCTCGTCACTCCTAGGTGGACCAACCTGGGCCTGAGCAACTACAATCGGCTGGGGTAGTAGTACCCTCGACGTCTAAAGTCCCTTAACCACCTACTCTCGAGTATATGCGACAGGAGTCTAAGCACCTCCACCAGCTTGAGAAGTGGCTAGTTCGGCCTGAATTGAAACCGCATAAGCAAACCTAGTACATATATAGTCAATATCTAAGCAAAAACCTCATGAAGGCCTGGAATCACAATGGGCATCGATGGTGTCTGAGCTGGTCCCACTGGCTCAACCACATCTGATATCTGCTCTTGAGGTGGAGCAAGTAGTGGCTCCACAAGTGCTGTTCTAGCTAATTTATGAGCTGTACCTCGGCCTCTACCATGGCCCGTGGCCCTAGCAGGTGGTACTGGTGGCTATCCACCCGTTCTGGTAGCACATGTCCTCGCCATCTGTGAGAGAATAGAATAATAGAACTTTAGTTTCTGGAGTCAACAAATCCGCGCGACAAGAATACAAGAAAGTGTTGTTTTCCTAATGGTTTGGTAGCCTCTTGTAGATAGGTACAGACGTCTCCGTACAGATCGGCAAGACTCCACTAAACTTGCTCATAACTTGTGAGACCTATGTAACCTAGGCTCTGATACGAACTTGTCACGGCCAAAATCTCACATGCCGGGATGGCGCCTATCACAGTACTAGGCAAGCTGACAATCACAACTAACTACGCCTTTTAAATTGAAAACATGATGAAGTATGTTTAACAGGGAAAAAATCTCATAAATTACAAATAAGAATAGCTACAACTCAAGTACAAAAACCCTAAAATCCGGGTGTCACCGAGTACATGAGCTACTAAATACCAACACAGTCAAAACATCTAATACAACTGTTTGGAAAGATAGAACAGTGATAAATAAACTGAAAATAAGGAGAGTCGAGGTATGCGTACGCCAAAGCAGGTACCTTAAAAGTTTCCAAGAAGGTAATGCTCCAAGTCTAGCAACCACTGGGTCAAGATGTACCTGGACGTGCACGCTAAGTGCAGAGTGTAGTATGAGTACACCCAACCCAATGTACTTAATAAGTAACAGGATTAACCTTGGGCTAAAAGTAGTGCCGAGCTCGGATAGGTATAGTCCAAATCCGGATAATAATTGTATAAATATGGCAAGAAAATGACAGTAATAACTCGGAGAAATCTCTTAATTAGTTCTACATCGTACAAAATGTGGACATGCTTTCATGTTCAACAGTTTAGGCTCAATACTGATAAAATATGCCATGTATAGCTAGCATGAGGAATATTAGATCTCTATGTCTATGTGTGAAGTATGTGTTTAACCTTTAATGCAACAAAGTGATAAACTCATATACTCATGCGCTCGAAATATTCAACCCACTCAGCACGCTCAATCGCTCAACACTCCCAATGGCTGAACACTCTCAATCACCCAGCACTCGCACTCAACACTCAACGTGCCTGCGCTAACTGCTGGTGTGTCATACTCTGGAGGGGCAGATCCTGCCCAAGCACTAATATAAGCCAACACGGTATTCTGCAGTGTGCAGCCCGATCCCATCATGAATCAATAAAGGCTGCTATGACGTGCAGCCCGATCCCATAAATATCACTCACAATCAGGCCTTTAGCGTCAACTCAATCTTCAATATCCCCAGTCCCTAGGGCTCTCAAATCTTATGCCGATCAGCCCAAACAATGATACATGATGTAACAATAAATGATAATAGAGAGTGAGATATGGTATGGAAATAATGAATGTGACCGAAAACATAACTGCAATTTAAGCAAATAACTCAACAGCAGAAATGACCTCGGTGGGTCCCAAGAGTACCCACATCTAACATGGATCACATCTCAATTTCTCCAACACATCGAGATAACATGAATAATAAAAGGATTTGATAACTACAAAGTACCATGGAATTGACCGAGTCACAATTACCACGGTGCACGCCCACACACCCATCACCTAGCATGTGCGTCACCTCAACACTAACTACATAACACGTAGTTCAGGGATTCATACCCTCAATACCAAGTCTAGAAGTGTTTCTTATCTCAAGCCAAATCTCTACTCGAACAAGCCTTTGCGTTGCAAAACAGCCTCTGAACGACTCAAATGTAGCTACATACTAGTTAATACAATCAATACAGGCTATAGGAATCGATTCCGTATGATAAAGCTAAGTTCTTTAACCAAAGTCAAAAAGTCAACCCAAAAAGTCAACCTTTGACGCACGTCTCGGGACCCGACAAAATTAAAAAAATTCGAGCACTCATTAAATAACGAGTCCATCCATACCAAAATCATCCATTTCCGGCCTAAAATCGCCTATCAAATCCTCAAAATATACATTATGAAGTTTCTACAATTTTCCCCAATTTTTCCAATCCAAAAGACTAATTAAATGGTAAAGAAAATGATAGACTCAAGTATATTAACCACATCCAAGTGAGAATCACTTTCCCAATCAACTGCTTGAAAATCCCTTCAAGAATAGCCCAAAGTCTAGCTCTACTACTCAAAATACGAAATAATAACTGTAACACTCGATTTGGATTTTTAAAGCTGCTTCCCAAATGTTCCTGTTGGCGATCGCGTAAATCACCTCACGATCGCAAAGAACAAAAATCACTTCCCTCGAAAATGGCCTACGCAAACGCGAAAACAAAGTCGCGAACGTGATCCTTACACGACCTAACCCTTCGCGAACGCGTGCAAACCTATGTGATTGCATAGGCTTAAAGCCTGGTGCTCCAGCAGACCACTCCTCTATGCGAACACGTGAACCATATTGCGATCGCGATGACCTGAAACCTCAAAGCTTCGCGAATGCATGCCTTGTATCGCGAACATGATGAATAAATTCCAGTTGCCAACAATAAGTCACCGCGGTCGCGCCCCGTTGTTCGTGATCACAAAGGAGGAAACCAAATACAGAAATCAGTTGTCCAACAAGGTCTAAAATGAAGCCGAACTTGATCCGAGTCACACCCGAAGCCCCCCTAACCCCATCCATACATAATAACGTGTCCTAAAAAACTATATGAACTTAGTCGAGGCCTCAAATCACATCAAACTACATCAAAAACACGAATCGCACCACAATTCAAAACTAATGAAACTAGTGGATTTCCATCTTCGACAACCGATGCCGAAACCTATCAAATGACTCCGATTGACCTCAAATTTTACCGACAAGTCATAAATCAAGCAACAGACCTATTCCAACTTCCACAATCTATGTCGAAACCTATCAAGCCAACTCGAGGTTTAAAATCCGAACATACACCTAAGTTTAAAATCACCAAACGGAGCTATTGGAACCATCAAAACTACATTCCGGAGTAGTTTACAAATAAGTCAACAACCGGTCAACTCTTTCCACTTAGGCTTCCAACCTTGGGAGTAAGTGTCCCAATTCATTATGTAACATCCCCAGAACCAAATCAACCACCCCGGCAAGTCACATAACAACAAGCGAATATAAAATAAGTGATAAACAGGGGAATGGGGCTACAATACTCAAAACTATCGGCAAGGTCTTTACATTCTCCCCCCCCCCCCCCATAAAAAAACGTTCTTCCTCAAACGGGTCTAGAATCATACTTGGAGCCTCAAATAATTTTAGATAGCTGCTCCGCATGTCTCGCTCGGTCTCCCAAGTAGCCTCCTTGACTGGCTGACCTCTCCACTGTACTTTCTTTGAAGCTATATTCTTTGACCTCTAATTTCGAACCTGCTGATCCAAAATAGCCACCAGCTCCATATTATAAGTCAAATCTATATCTAACTGGACCGTGTTGAAGTTCAAAACATGAGACAAATCACTATAATACACCTGGCTCAAACCAACCACTTGGAGACAGACACCGCCTCCCATACAAGGCCTCATACGGAACTATATGAATACTTGATTGGTTGTTGTTGTTGTAGACGAACTCTGCAAGCGATAGAAACTAATCTCAAGAGCCCCCCGAATCCATGACACAAGCGCATAGGATATCCTCCAATATCTGAATGGTGCGCTCGGACTGTCCGTCCATCTAAGGGTGGAATGTTGTGCTATATATATATAGCTACAAAGTCCACTATATATTTCTTCATTCTCCTCCACCCATAGTGCTGCCTCAAGTCCTGATACTTCTTTGCGGCGCCCGGATGAATAGAATACAGCGAACTATGGGCCTCCTTAAGAATCAACTAATGTAGCCCATCTACATTTGGCACACAAATCTGACCCTGCATCTAGAATTCCTCATCATCTCAAATAGTAAACTCCTTGGCATCACTGTGCTGAACCATGCCCTTAAGGACAAGCAAATAGGCGGCGTCATACAAATGCTCTCTAATGCGATCATATAAAGAAGACCGAGAAACCACACAATTTAGAACCCGACTAGGCTTCAAAACATCTAACCTCACAAATCGATTGGCCAAGGCCGTAACATCTAATGCAAGTGATCTCTCACCAATAGGAATATATGTAAGGCTACCCATGCTCACCGCCTTTATTCAAGGCATCGGCAAATACATTACTCTTTCCACGGTGATACAAAATGGTAATATCATATTTTAACAGCTCCAACCATCTCAACTGCCTCAAATTTAGATCCTTTTCCTTTAACAAGTACTGAAGACTTCGATTATCTATAAATACCTCGCAAGACACACCGTAAAGATAATGCCTCAAAATCTTGAATGCTTGAACATTGACTGCCAACTCTAAATCATGAACGGCGTAGTTCTTCTCATGAGGCTTTATCTAGAATGAAGCATAAGCAATCACTGAACCATCCTGTATCAAAGGCACACCCAATACCAATCCGAGAAGCATCACAATACACCGTATAAGACCCCAATGCTGAAGGTAAAACTAGAACTGGAGATGTGGTCAAGGCAGTCTTCAGCTTTTGAAAGCTCTCCTCACACTCATCAGATCACCTGAATGGAGCACCCTTCTGTGTCAACGTGGTCAAAAGTGCGCCAATGGACGAGAATTCATGCACAAAGCGGTGATAATATCTTGTCAAGCCAAGAAAAACTCTAAGTCTTAGTAGCTGAAGACGGTCTGGGCCAACTATGAACTGCCTCAATCTTTTTTGGATTAACTTTGATCCCCTCGCTAGATACCACGTGCCCCAAGAAAGCCACCGAACTGAGCAAAAAATCAGACTTGGAGAACATAACATAAAACTTCTCCTCTATCAATGTCTATAGTACAATCCACAGATGTTGTGCATGTTCCTCCTAGATACGTGAGCACACCAATATATCATCAATAAATACAATGACAAATGAATCAAGATATGGCTGGTATACACTATTCATCAGATGCTTGAATACTGGTAGCACATTGGTTAGCCCAAAAGACATCACAAGGAACTCATAATGACCGTAGCAGTTCCTGAATATTGTCTTCAAAATATTAGAGTCCCAAATCTTTAACTAGTGATACCCTGACCTCAAATGAATCCTAGAGAACAGTCTAGCTCCATGAAGCAGGTAAAATAAGTCATCAACGCGCGGCAAAGGATAATTGTTCATAATTATAACTTTATTCAACTATCAATAGTCAATGCACATCTGCATAGTACCATCCTTTTTCTTAACAAATAGAACTGGTGCACCCCAAGGCACAATAGGCCTTATAAACGCTTTATCAAGATGCTCCTGAAGCTATTTTTTCAATTCCTTCAACTCTGCCGGTGCCATATGATATGGAGGAATAGAAATGGGCTAAGTGCCCGGCACCAAATTAATACCAAAATCAATGTCCATGTCGGGTGGCATGCTCAACAGGTCTGCAGGAAACACATAGGGAAAGTCTTGCCCTACTAGGATAGAATCAATGGTAGGAGAATCAGCATCAACATCCCTCAAAAAGGCCAAATATGACAAACATCCCTTCCCAACCATCCGTTGGGCCTTCTGATATGAACAAATGCTGAAGACTCCGATGACATGTAAATACCTCACAAGACACGCCTTAGAGATAGTGCCTCCAAATCTTTAATGCACGAACGTTGGCTGCCAACTCCAAATCATGAACGGGGTAGCTCTTCTCATGAGGATTAACCTGGCGTGAAGCATACGTAATCATTCTACCCTTTGCATCAAGACACACCCAATACCAATCAGAGAAACATCACAATACATTGTACAAGAACCCGATGCTGAAAGCAAAACTAGAACTGGGGGCGTAGTCAAGGAAGTCTTGAGCTTCTAAACATTCTCCTCACACTCATCAGATCACCTGAATGAAGCACCCTTATGGGTCACCCTAGTAAAAGTGCAACAATGGACGAGAAACCCTCCAAGAAGCAGTGATAATATCCGGTCAAGCCAAGAAAACTCTGAATCTCAATAGCTGAAAACGGTATAGGCCAACATTGAACCACCCCAAATCTTTTTTGGATCCACTTTGATCCCCTCGCTGGACACTACGTGCCCCAAGAAAGCCACCGAACCGAGCCAAAACTTATACTTGGAGAACTTAGCATAAAGCTTATCCTCCCTCAACGTCTGCAATACAATCCTCAGATTTTGTGCATGTTCCTCCTTGCTACGTGAGTACTACAAGATATCATCAATAAATACAATGACAAACAAATTAATATATGCCTGGCGTACACTATTCATCAGATGCTTGAATACTGCTAGGGCATTGGTTAGCCCGAAAGACGTCACAAGGAACTCATAATGACCGTAGCGGTTCCTGAATATTGTCTTCCAAATAGAGTCTCGAATCTTCAATTGGTGATACCCTATCCTCAAATCAATCTTAGATAACACTCTAGCTCCCTGAAGCTAGTCAAATAAGTCATCAATGCGCGGCAATGGATAATTGTTCTTAATTGTAACTTTATTCAACTATCTATAGTCAATGCACGTTCGCATAGTTCCATCCTTCTTCTCCACAAAAAGAAATGGTGCACCACAAGGAGACATTAGGCCTAATGAACTCTTTATCAAGAAGCTCCTGAAGCTACTCTTTCAATTCCCTCAACATTGCTGGTGCCATAGGATACGAAGGAATAGAAACGTGTTGAGTATCCGACACCAAGTCAATGCAAAAATCAATGGCCCTGTCAGATGGCATGTCCGGCAGGTCTACTGGAAACACATCCGAAATGTCTTGCACTACCGAGATAGAATCAATAGTAAGAGTATCAACACCAACATCCATCACAAAGGCCAAATATGACAAACACCCCTTCCCAACCATCCGTAGGGCCTTCAGATATGAAATCACCCTACTGGGAACATAGTCCAGAGAACCTCTATAGTCGATACTAGGTAACCCCAGCATTAGCAACGCCACGGTCTTAGTGTGGCAGTCCAGAATAACATGACATGGGGACAACCAATCCATGCCCAGAATAACATCAAATAAACCATACTAAGCAATAAGAGATCCACAATCGTCTCAAATCCTCCAATGGCCACTACACACAACCGATACACGTAGTCCATAATAATAGAATCGACCACCAGTGTAGATAGATGAACAGGCAAAAATAAGGAGTGACGGGGCATATCAAATTATCAAGCAAAATACGATGATACTTGTGAATAAGTAGAACCAGGGTCAAATAATATCTAAGCATCCCTGTGGCGTACTGAGACAATAGCTACGATCACTCCGTTTAAAGCCAGAGCCTTTGGCCAGGTGGGAAAAGCATAACATCGAGCCTGATTGCCACCTGATCGACCTCCCCCTCTGGGGCGACCACTAGGTGTTTGAGCCCCACACCGAACTGGCTGAGCGGGTGGTGAAGTAACTGGTGCGGAAGTCATAACCTGACCCCTCTGCTAAATTGGACCTCCAAAACGACTGTATACTGCCTCGAGACATGTCCCAACTCCTTGCACTCGAAGTAACTCTGCTCCGCCAATAGTGTGGATGCTAAATTGGATCCCGAGAACCAGAATAGCTACTAGAAGAACCTATAAGGACAACCCGTACTGTGATTGGACTGCCCTCCAAAAGAAACACCACTGAAACAACCTGAACCACGAGGCCTCTCGGCCTCCCTCTCCTTATGCTCCTAACTAGTCGCCTAGCAATATCAACC
Organism: Nicotiana obtusifolia; assembly: GCA_002018475.1. Taxonomy (NCBI): domain Eukaryota; kingdom Viridiplantae; phylum Streptophyta; class Magnoliopsida; order Solanales; family Solanaceae; genus Nicotiana; species Nicotiana obtusifolia. The sequence goes on along the minus strand of MCJB01052086.1, from coordinate 99,239 downwards.
AACTCGTCGAATATAGCACCTGATGCAATCTCCTAAGTCTTGACAAAGTGCGGTCCATAGTTGAGGCCATAAAATAAACCTCTTAATCCTCTCCCTCTCTGTGGAAAAGAACCAGATCACGTGACGAGCCATCACTAAAAAACTCATCTCACACTGGGTTACTGACATACCCTCCCTATGGGTCTTTGACATATGATTGATGCTTCCGAAAGAGAAATTGGGGATTTTTGTCTAAAATATTCTAAATAGAATTATTGAGTTTTTAACATCGATTTGGAGTCGGATTTGAGTAAAATTGGTATGGTTGGACTCGTATTCAGATAGGTTGTTTGAATTTGTAAGTTTTGTCAGGTTTCGAGCTTTGGGCCCAGGTTGACTATTTTGTTGACTTTTAGTATTTGATTAAAGATTCGACCTTTATCTCTTGGGTTTGTTTCCTATGGAATAATTTAATGTTTTTGAGTTACTTTGGTTAGTTTTAGGCCGTTCGGAGGTTGATTCGTGCGAGATGGCATTTCTACAGCATTGTTCGGCTTGCTCGATATTTGTTTTAGCTTATTCGAGGTAAGCAACATATCTAAAGTTAGATTTGGGAGTAACTAACCCTGAGAAGTATGATATTTGAGATGAGTCAGTGGTGACGAACATGCTAGATGACAGGCGTGTGTGCGTGAACCGAGGTATTGATTATCCAAGCAGCTCTTAGGCAATTATGTGCCTTATTTTGCTATTATGCTTCTTTGATATCATGTTATCTCCATTTAGATGACTACGTGAGATATCATTAATGATAGAAATCATGTTTAGGATACTTCCTTAATTATTTGAGTCATGATAGGTGTAACGACCCAACACGTCGTTTTGAGTATTTGCATTCGGTTCAACTATTTAAAGTCTAGTAGCTTCGTATGATGTATCATGACTTGTATGAATCACCGTTTTTGGTTTCCAGGTGATTCAGAAATTGATTTGGAAGAATGATTCTCAACTAGGAAGCTTTACGTTGGAAGAGTTGGCCTAGTTTGACATTTAGTATTTGATATCGTATCGGAGTTTTGATGCTTCTGTTAGGCTGGATGGTAATTTTGGAATTGGGCGTATGCCCGGATTTGCATTGGAAAATTTTACAATGTTTTGACACTAATTGATGAATGTTGGAAATTTGAAAGTTTTAAATATTCATAAGTTTGATCAAGAGTTGACTTTGATGATATCGGATTCAAATTGTAGTTCTGAGAGGTTGAATAGGTCCCTTATGTCATTTGGAGCTTGTATGCCAGATTTGGATTCATTCCGGATTAGTTAGGCTTGAATCGGATGCTTGGTCCGAAGTGATGTTTATGAACTTAAGAGATTGATCTTGATCGATGATTCGTGGTTTTGATATTGTTATGTGTGATTTGAGGCCTCAAATAGGTCAGTGTTATGCTTTGGGACTTATTAGTATGTCAACGGGGTCCCGAGAGGCTCGGATGAGTTTCATAGTTGTTTTGAACCATGTGTGCATTGTGATCGCGGACTTTCGTTCACATTCGTGAAGAGCAAATTTGCTATTTCTAAACTGTGAATCACTATTGCGGAAGCCTTTTTACGATCGCGTAGAGGAAAATGTTGTTGTTCCTTGTGATCACGACGAAATGGCTGCGATCGCATAGCGTAATAATTGTCATGGAAAATTTTGTAATCAAAATCGCGAGGTTTGTGACTGCAATCACGAAGGGAACCTCTGGAATAGTGTGTGAAGTACTCTATTTCGGAGGTTTCAGACATTTTAGGATATTTTCAGCTAGGGAGCTCGGATTGAGGCGATTTTCACCACATGGATTGGGGTAAGTGTTTTTACTTGGTTTGATTATACTTCATGAATCTATCATCAATTTTGACATTTGATTTATGATTTTGAAAGAGAAATTAGGGGTTATTGTCTAAACTTTCATAAAGTGAATTTTTGAGTTTTGAACATCGATTCGGAGTCTGATTTGAGTGAAACTAGTATGGTTGAACTCATAATTCAATGGGTTGTCTGATTTTGTGAGTTTTGTCGGATTCCGAGATGCGGGCATCGGTTTGACTTTTCGGTTGACTTTGGAATTTTGATTAAAGATTCTACCTTTATCAATTGGGTTTTCTTCCTTTTTCATTATTTGATGTTCTTGAGCAGCTTTTTGTCTAGTTTTGAGTCGTGAAGAGGTCGGTACGCACGGGATCGAATGCCTGCAGTATGGGTTAGCTTGCTCAGTATTAGATTTGGCTTGTTTGAGGTAAGTAACATATCTAATCTTTGATTTGAGGGTATTAAACCCTAGGAACTTTGTTACAAAAGATGTATTTAGGTGACGCACATGCTAGGTGATGAGCGTGTGGGCGTACACCGAGGAAATCATGATTTGAGTCGACTATTAGGCTATGAACAGACTGGTTTTGCTCATATATCTTATCACATCCATGTTCTCCCTACTCTTTTGATTGTATGAGCTATGAATCATGTTAGAAATCATGTTTAGGCTATATGCTTATTCTGTTTGGACCCGCTGAGTTATTTGCTTAAATTGTAGTTACACACTAAGCCATAATCATTCATTTGCATATCATATCTCAGTCTCTATTATCATTTGTTGTCACATCATGTTATCATTTTTTGGGCTGATTGGCATGAGATTTATGAGCCCTAGAGACTGGAGCGATTGATGACTGAAGGCTGGACTGTGAGTGATATATATGGTATCGGGTTTTATTGATTCATGATTGGATCGGGTTGCATGCTGCAGTAGGTTTTATTGATTTATTATGGGAACGGGTTGCACGCTGCAGCAGGTTTTATTGATTCAAGATGGGATCGGGCTGCATGTCGCAGCGGGTCTTGTTGGCTTAAATTAGCTCTTGGGAAACATTCGCATCGCTAGAGTCTGACATACCAGCAGCGAGCGCAAGTACCGAGTGTTGAGTGCCGAGTGCCGACTGATTGAGTGTATTGAGTGATTGATTGTGAGACAGTGAGATTGAGTACTCTGAAAGTGTGAGTACACGAGTTCATCACTTTGATGCATTACATTTGACAGGCATACTTGGCATGTAGGCATAGAGATGCATTTCCTCATGCTAAACAGTATTGTGACATTCATGCCTTCACATGCACATTGACATGTAGGTTTCCTGATGCTATCTGATAATGAAATATATTATCTGTTGTTGAAGGTTTTTTGTGAAAAATTAAAGTTTTCTAATATACTCATATTTTTGTGATTTTGGTGAACGATTTGCGTTTTGCTGTTGCACCTTGAAAGCATGCCTACTTTTCTGTAATTGTGAACGAGCTGAGCATCATATCTTTGAGTTGTTACTCGTGTTGCTTTTATTATGTTGTTGCGAGTTGTTCTTGGCTATTGGTATTGGACTCTGACCGTTGTCCAAGCTCTTCACTGCTTTTATTATATCTTAGGTTCGTTACTTATTGAGTACGTGGAGTCAGTTGTACTCGTATAACACTTTTGTACCTTACATGCATATTTTGTAGTTGATGTTGCTGTGTATGGCGGGAGCTGGCATTGAAGATGTACCTGTATTCTGGTTATAGCTGCCTCTTGCTCTTGGTAACTTTATATTTATGAATATGTTTATGTATATTTCGAAGAGATAATGTAGTTATTTCATACAAGCTTTGTAAACTCTAAATCATAGAAGCTCATGATTTGTACTACCAATCCTTGGGCTGTTGTTTAATAGTTAAGTTATTTTATCATTATTTTCTCGGTAAATCTCATTTGAAATTTGATTATCGTTAAATTGGCTTACCTAGCGGGTTGGGTTAGGTGCTATCACAACTAGTTGGATTTTTGGTCGTGACAATAGGGCTATTTCCGCCATGTTGAGCGACTGGCCTTAGCCGTAGTCATACCGTATAATCATGATAATTACATCCACATGTTATATCCCTGTCTCTATGCACTCATGATATGTTGTCTCACATGTTATTGGTATCCTTGTACGTGACACAACTTTGTGCTATATTTGAGGCATATATTCATATTTCGTGATATATAATTAGAATATGTTTCTGTGAGATGTCTGCATATGGATACTTGAGCTGATTGATGACTATTGTGGGCCGTAGAACCATGTTGCGAGTTCTTCGATCAGGTTGCCTACCAAAACGGTTATATTGATATTGAGGTAGCGCGTATGCCACGCCCAACATTGGGCTACACGACACTAATTTGAGGTTGCGTGTGCACCAAGGTCTACTAGTGGGCTATGTGATTATGATTAGTGCTTGGATAGGATCTGCCCCTCTTGAGCCTGACATACCAGCAGTGGACGCATGCATAATGATTTGCACATGTGATTTAGTGACGGGCATTTATGCCAGGCACCGTGTCTGTTCTAAGTGTGGTTATTCTTGAAGGTTCCACTGTGATGATATTGAGTTTACATGAATATTTGACTTGTAGGCATAGAGATATATATTCCTCATGCCAGACGGTAATATGGCATTTGATGATTTGACATGTATATTTGACATATTAGTATAGAGATGTATATTTGTCATGCTAGACGGTATATGATAATTGGAGACATGACATGTATGTTGACATGTAGTTATAGAGATGTACTTTGCTCATGCTAATTGGTAGTTATAATTGCTAGTTATAGAGGTGTTGTGAATTGATGAATATAGTTCTTTCGATAAACATGTTTAGTTGATTTTCAATTGTATGATTTGGACTTGTCTGTTATACTTGAAAAGTATGCCTACTTTCCCGTAGTTATGAACGAGCTAGGCTGGGATTAAAGTACAATTGGCCACACCAATCTCAGTCATGCCCTATGGGAGCTAACAGGTATTGTTTAAGAGAGGGATGGGATATCAGAATCCAGTTGGGGTTAAAGTAACCCAAAATGGTGGATGGATTGTTAGCGTTAGCTAACATTTCCGAAGGATTTTTTAAACTTGGTAATAGTTTTACTTTCAAGAAATCCAAATGGTGCACTTTAGAATGGTGCAGTCGGATATGATTACTAGAATGTTCAAAAATTCAGAAGATATGTAGAGGAATCCTAAAAGGAATAAATTTACCATAGTATGACTCCTGCCCGTGGTAAAATGTGAATGTTAGGTTACCAGAAGAGAAGTGAGATGGAGAAAGGGGAGCTAAAAGTGAAAGAATGTTTTGTTGAAGTTTTCAGAATAAGGTAATAGACAGAGATATTAGCAGGAGAATAAGAAGTGAGTAAATGAAGCATTATGAGCAAGATGTGATAAATGGGTGATAACGGTAAATCAAAATATGACAATATGACACAGTCTATAGTCAAGTGAAGGAAAAGACAAAAAGGGACACGCCTTCAGATTATAAAAATGTATAATCTATAAAGTTATATCCTTGTTTCCAGAAATGAGTTGATGATTCCAACGATTACCGTAAGGCTAAGTAGACCCCTGGAGTAATAATAACCAGCACGGGCTAGTAAACAAGATAGTTTTAGAGACCAGAGGATTTGATAATAGTCAACATCATAAGACTTTCAGAGACCGTGTTCCGTCAATAATAAAATGGACAATAAGAGAATAACTTTTAAGGTTCATTCAGGAAGTTGTTTTCCTAAGGCAAGCACTGTGAGCAAAGTAAGCTTAAATGACTAGGTATCGACCTTGAGCCTAAGGAATTCAGTTGTCCCTGGTACAAAAGGGTTGCCATGAGGCGAGTAAGGGTCATTGATGATGTGAAAAGATGCCAAAGATGAAGAGAAATGGTGTGATGTGGTATTATTAAGAGAAAAATGGTGTAACTATGGAATGGTAATGAAAGAATGTGGTAAAACTACAAAAGGGATGAGGTTGCATTTATTCAGATCCTACAAATATTTCGCAACTCTACAAAATTATGCAAGCACGATGGTGGGAGAGGAAGTAAAAGTTACAGCCAAGATGTTATTGATAAATAAGTGCCAATGGGCACTTGATATATCAAGTCCTAGTACGAAGGTTAAGATAAGACAAAAGACACAACCCAAGAAAGGTTACGCAGATTATAGATATGAGCATGGACTAACGAGTAGTTAGTAGTTGATTCAGGAAGAGCATAGTTATGGCTATGCAAAAGGTCTTACATAAAGCAGTTGATCATGCGAGATAAACGTAGTGAAACCCAGCATAGAAAATTCAAACTCGCAAATACGACATCGTAATTCTTGAGAATTATTCAAATATGTGTTGTACGGCCCAATAAAATTTTTCCATGGAATTCAAGATTTTTTATCTGAAGAATGCACTGAGGAGTTGATGGAAACTTTTGGCAGAAGAAGGCAATTCTGCGGTCACATTTGCCACGGCATAACCATTTTGCGGGACGCATACCCATCGCGCAGTTGAGTAGAAAAAATAGTTCACTTTGAAGGTTATTTTGCGGTCCATTATGCGATCACATACCTTTTCGCGGTCCACACTTCCATCATAGATTTGGCACGAAGAATTTCGGAGGATGATTATATGGTCCATTTTCGTGGCCGCATAACTGGTCTACAGACCGCAGAATTGGCCGCATACTTATCCAGGCTAGCCCAATTTTTAGGATTATTTTGCCAGTCCATTTTGCGAGCCACATATCTGTTCTGTGGTCCACTTTGTGACTGCAAAGTTGAGTTTGGAGGGTCCATTTTCCGTTTATACAACCCGACCCCATTTTGAATAAAAGCTTTTGGGGCTCTTTTTGAAGGCAAAATCTGATGTTTTTTTGAGAGAAGTGGGAGTATCTTTGCGAGAGAGAGAGAACGCCTAGCAATGCTACTCATCCATTCTTGCCCCAGTCTTCAAGAATCAAGGAAGCCATTTTACTAAACCATCACCAATCCGGGTAAGTCCTTTTCCTATGTTTTCATACAAAAAGTTATGGGTCTAATTATGTTCTAGGGATGGAGATAGGCCATGCATGTACCAATAGGAAGTAGTATGTGGGGTTGTTGAACTATTTCAAGTAGTTTCTTGTTAAAATTGGTTGAGGGAGGAAGGAATTACCATCATAGATCTTTTAGTCAATTTTGCGTCATAGGTGTTTGACAAAATTCTCAAGAGACTTATGTCATGAGAATCCTTCTAATTATTATCCGATTATCGCTATCTTTCTATAGATTGATATTGCTAGAAGTGTTGGGACGTTGTAGTTATCTAAGGAAAGCTCAAGAAAGGTATGTTGGCTAAAATTCTCTCTTACAATTAAATTCTATGATGTTCTCATAAGCTTTCACTATGGTTGGCCCGGGTTCCTAATCCCTATGTTTCGAGTTGTTCCTAGTAGATTCGGTTATCCCAAGTAAGTATTGTGCTGAAAGGTGTATATACTCAAACGTGTTCCAATTTCTCCTATCTTATTATGACCTCTTCGAGAATGTGTTCAAGTACGATTTATGTTAAATGTTATGACTTCAATTAGTGTTTCAAATGATAGTCTATTATGCTTAACTTGGAAAGAAACCCCAATGTGCTTAAGACTCATATAGCTGATACACATATCAAATCTCTATTTCCTAATGCCCCGATTGTTGATAAACTATGATGATGTTCGGAAGTGAAAGAAGTGAGAGTGAGATATAAAATATGACCGTGGTTGTTGTAACTAGAATGAATGATTTGAATTTGTGTTTCAACCGTAAATCACCATGATCTACATTTTAAGAGTTTCCATTGTGTTTTGAGTTCTTATTTACCCATGAGTTGAAACAGTGCATTGCCTTTTAGGGAAGTATTTCAAAATGAAATGTGTCTTACTCATGTATGATTTTAACTTGTGTTGCGATTGCAAGTCATTTTGCTCCGTACGTTAGAATGAAATCCATTGTGTTTAAAGCCTTCATTACTAATGAACTTAAAGTTATGATTTTTGGAAAATTATATATGTTGATGTTTATGATGATGATCCTTGAAAGTTAAGAAATGAAAGTGTTGAATATGAGATATGACCATCATGCCTTGAATGAAGAATCCTATGAATGGCCAAGAGAGCCAATGAAATAATGATGTTGTGAGTGGTTGAAAGTACTAATGAAGTGATATATGGTGTGAAAGGTTATGAGGTGAATGCGGTTGTATTTATATTTCCTTTGTGTGCAAAACAAAATGTTTTTTGGAGTATTATTAGTGAGTCGAGGAAGAGTGGGTTGTAACGGCCCATACCCGAAACTACACATGTCGGTGTAGGAGTGGATTTGGATATTCCCCTTGATTGGGATGAGATTGAAGTGATGAGATTATTTCCTTTAATTGGATGAGATTGATGGTAGCTGTGAATTTGAAGTCAACCGACACGACATATGTGCGGAGACGGCTTAGCTGATCGGATGGAGATCGGGCGCCATGTCGCGCGCATTGTGGTTACTACTCTTGGTAACACCTTTTTATTCGCATCACCATGTCCATCCACATTTTTCATGAGGAGATGGCTCAGTTGATTGAGTTTGTGGTCGGACTCCATGCCTCGTGTATGGTGTGATGATCGAAGGCTAATGATCTCCCAACCAAAAATAATATTATTTTCGTATTTTTAAAATTGTTGCATTTTAACATAGCATTTGGATATCATTGGTTCTTACTCGCTATTTTTATGACTATCCCTTGCTATATTGGCATTCAATTTCATGGGAGGGCATTTAGCTTTACAGACTAGTACTATTTCATATGTACTAACGTTTATTTTGCCGAGGGCACTACATCTTTAATGGATGCAGGTGGTTCGTCAGCGGGCATCTTTGACCCTCGTTAGCAGTTACTCTTTACTCATTAGGTTTTGCTGAGCATATTCTGTTATGGGCCTTATGTCACTTGGCATTGTACATTGGGTTTTGAGGTATAGCCATGGCTTTATCGCCGGCACTTCCATACTACTCTTCTGTTGTACTTTTAGGCTCCGTAGACATGTTTTGGGTGGTGTTCGATGTTCGGTAATGAACTAGAAGTGTTAGTATTTGGTAAACATGTTTTAACCTTGTAATTATGAACTTGTGATATTTTGGAAATTGTAAATGGATCTCCTTTTAGTAATGGAAAATATATGTGGAACACTTTGCTTTTCTCATGTCTATCTCTTGTTGCTGACCCTTATATTGTTCATGCGTAAGGTTTGGTAGAAGGCATCAAATACGCTTGGTTGACCGGAGTTGAGCACCGGTCGCGCTCCCTGAGGGCAGGGTGTGATAGGAATTTGGGTAGTTAAAGGTACCGTATAAGTTTCATGGAAATAAAAGAGAATGCCACTATGGAGACAGTCGAATATTTTAGTTTAGAAGTAGTCCTACGAGCACAAGGGCATATAGGTAAGTAACTAAGGATAATTATAGGCGAGGAAGACCATCAAAAATTCCATCGGGTAAATGATGTAATAAGCTAACAACTTTAGAAGAGTCAACCTAAGCATGGCAACTTGAGGAAGAAATGGTCTTGTAACAATAATCTCACTACAATATTATATACACTCCATAAGAAAGTAGCACCTATCATGGACAATGAACGTGAAGTATAATCAAATGTAATATTCGAGATCATATGATTTGCACAAAATTTCTGGCATACGTAGGAACTAAGATAAGCCAAGTATTCACACAACAAGTGGTAGAAAGACCAGGAAAAGTAATTGCTTGCGTTTAAAGAAAGCCGAGAAGGAACGAAAGAAGTTGTTCGATGAATGACCCAGAGTTAGTTACGTTTTCAACGCACTTAAGATTTCGAAGTATTATCCATGCAGCATATATGTTAACATTCATACAGCCATAGAAGACTCCGGTATAAGTTAAAAGAAAAAACTGAGTGAAGTTCACAAAATAAGGGTTGAATTGTTAGAAGATTATATGATGGATATTCCATAGCATCCAAGAAAGGATAAAGTAATAACTAATACCATGAGCCGCAGATCAGAAGATAGCTTAAACCTACATAAAGGCTGAGAGAGAAGAAGAAACTAAAGAGTTACATCAGCTAAGTAAATAGGAGTCTAATTATTGGACCCGAATCTTTATAGAAATCGTGATTGAGAACATTGCAGAATCACTCTTAATATTAAATGTACAAGAGAGATAGCACAACAACCATATTCTAACTACCATAAAGCCAGTTAGAAGAGTACCAGCCTCGTAAGAAGTCACTATGAAGCTCCCATCGAATGGTGTATGCACCAAAAGTGCAAGTATTGTAGTCGAGCTTCAAGTTGTTGATGTTAATATACTTATGTGAAAGGGAAGTTATGAAAGAGATAGAAGACATGATGCGAGATTTTAAGGTATGTATGCTAAAGGTGAAGAAGGTACGAGATACTCAAGTGCAGAAGGTTGTGAATAGTCCATAATTTAGAAAGAGGGCTAGAAGCGGTGGGATTCAGCATCCAAAAATGATAGCGGTGTCGTCAGTGGCATATCTTGCAGCCTATGGTTTCCAGGTACCGAGAGGTCTAGTTTAGAGAGTAAAGAAGAGTTAGAGACAATGTGATGTCTCGCTTGAGGTTCCAAAATAGCACAAGGTAATCTATGTTGCAAAGCAAGTTAAAGGAAGGTTGTGAGTATTATAAATAGATATGTGTAGGTCGCAAGCTAATGTATGGTAGAGCGACAAGGCTTTAGGTAGACATGAGCAAGGATAAGAAAAGGCGAGTGAGAAGGTGACGAGAATAGGTAAGTCCCCAGGATTAAGCCCATGAAAACAAGAGAGCTCATGGTTTTTGTAAGTTAGAGAAAGCTCAATATAGCCGGAATGAACTCAGAGGAGTCTAAGACTAGGAGAATTTAGAAGATATGCAATGCTGTCCTAGTAGTAGAATAAGGGTGTAATGGTGATAGATAAGTGAATGAAGTTTAGGTCTTCAATTGAGTAATGATTCATAGAGAAGGGATTTCATGAATTGCACGGGATTAGAATAACCCGCCCATAAGACGAACCGCGTTGGGATGCCATGAAATACGGTTATTGAAGTATAGTATCTCCCCTAGGTGGATTAGGCAAATCACTTCATATGTTCCCCTACGAGACATGTCACCCTTGTGCATAAAGAATTCTGTTATCCCTTATATAGAATGGTTACCGTAAGGTGAGAAAGATTAATTAATGATGTGAAAAGACACCAAAGATGAATAGGTAAAACAGTATAGGTAGATCGTCGTATTACTAAATACGATATCGTCAGTAGAGATATTTGAATTTTTGCGAGGCTGCCCAAGCAGCTCCCTTAGGACCCACGAAGTCGGTGGAAAACTCCAGCTTGTATATAAGTCAATTCTAAGTTGTTTTAACTCATTTTTCTCGAAAAATAGTTCCTAAGCCCTCCTAGATGTTCTCCAAGGTATCCCTCATGATCCTTGAGGGAATCCAAAGATAAATCACGCAAGTTCGACGTAAAGAATATCGTGGTTACCATTATCTCCCTTTCCTTCTCATTGTGATGACTTAGGAAGTTACATGCTGTTGAGGTGATTTAAATAATAGAGGGTTCTTAATATATTTGATATTACCATCCGTAAGATGTGCAAGGACTTGTGCAACAGTTGTAACTTCGATAAGGTATGTTAAGGCTACCTCTTCTTTCCTTTTGGCATGATCCATATGATACAACGAAACGAGCAAACACACAACTTTCACATATGACTCTATTTTTAGAATTACGAGGGTTGCCTATGTTCTGGATTCCCCCTTTGTCCTATTTTTATATCGTCTGTGCATGGGTCTCAGAAAAATGCGTAAGTTGATAAAGTTTATTTGTGATACTAACCGAAGGCATGTTGATCTTATGACAATCCAGATATCTTATTGACTTGCTTCATTATGCATTGCATTCATTTATACATGTATATTTACCCACGACTAGATGGAATTATACACGCATATATTATATGTATATGGGGTATGGGGAAGGTTATCGCGTTATATACGCACCACCACCTTATTAGTTGGCATACGTTGATGATTTCGCCCACTGAGGCCGAGATGATATGATAGGATGCCCTAAGAGGCTAGATGATGGTATGTACGCATATACATTTGCATGATATGACATTTATCTGCATATGCATGACATTATAAATGTTTCATTATTCACCAAGCTATTCATACTTACAGTTTGAGTCCTTTACTCCATGTTTCTTTCATGTCTTTTATATACTGATTTTTATGCCTTACATACTCGGTACATTATTTGTACCGATGTCCCTTTTTTGCCAGGGACACTGCATTTCATGCATGCAAGTCCTGACAGACAGCTGGATAGACCTTCCCAGTGGACATAGTCAAACATCAGCTTGGTTGGTAAGCTCCACTTCCTCGGAGTTACTAGGTCTAGACCTTGGAGTCCATTTTATATATACAGGTTTGATGGGTAGGCCGAGGCCCTGTTCTGACCATGATGCAGTTCAGTTATCTCTAGAGGCTTGTAGGAGAGTCCTGTATATTATGTATATTAGTATTGTGGCATTGCCTGCCATGTGTACATGTTAGTTTGGTATTGCTGGTTGTAGACATTCATGGTGGCCTCATCGGCCTAGATTGGTATTGCCAGCTCATAGGTAGGCCTCATTGTCCTATGTTGAATGTTACCCCTCTAGAGTTCACATTTAAAGAGTGACACGCTAGGGCCAGATATGACATCGATTGTCGACCACGCCTCCCCATGTTTGGGGCATGACATTACTACCGATCCTCGAGACTTTGTACAGAAGTTCAGGTATTGTACTCATTGACTACTATATTTCTTCTTTGAGTTGTGTTGACTGTTATTTGGTTTACCTAGCGGGTCGAGTTTGGTTCCATTATGACTAGCCGGATTTTGGGTTGTGACACCATCAATAAATTCCTCGCAAGCTCGTAGTCACCAACTAGGTAAAAAAATACCCTGCATCCCACACAGATCAACTGAAAGATCTACTAACACATCCGCGTTCTAGTTCGGATAGCCCCTAAAGAAAATGATCGAGCATCCATAGCCCTCTCATAGCCAATTCACAGCATCACAAACTGTTAGTGCATCGTTGATACCGAGTGTGTATCATCATATCCGAGTGGATATAATAAAATATAAGATATGCGCTTCAAGCTGAATCAATGCCGCACGATAAGGAATGAAAGAAGTGGAGTTTCCTAATTGTTTCGTAGCCTCTCGAAGAAAAGTACAGACATCTCCGTACCGATCCACAAGACTCTACTAAACTTGCATATGAATCATAAAACCTATGAACCTAGAGCTCTGATACCAACTTGTCACTACCCCATAATCCCACCTTAAGGATCGTGATGGCATCTAGTCTCTACGACTTGGTAAGTCTAACACACAGCAACATCAGACAGGATTTACCAACTTAATATTAATAAAACAGAGAAAAATGTCCCAAAACATGGCCAATATCGTAATACAGCTTTCACAATCCCAGAACCTAGTAATATTGAGTCATATGTTATACGGAGAGTACACAAGATATTCCAAAATACAATACTATTTTTAATTACAATTAAATAAAAGCAAAAATAAAGTACGATGGTGACTCCGAGGCCTGCGAATGCAAAGACATGTATACCTTGAAGTCTCCTACCGCACAAGCACAAATCTCAAAACCAACAGGATCTGAAGTACCTGGATCTGCACAAAAATGTACGTAAGCGTAGTATGAGTACACCACAATGGTGCCCGGTAAGTATCAAGACTAACCTCGCTAGAGTAGTGACGAGGTATAAATCAAGACACTCGCTAGACATAAGCCGGTGCAAGTATTTCAATATTAAGCTACCAATGGGAAGAACATCAATGTAAAGCTAACAACGGAAAGAGTAGAAGTAAATCTAACAATTGAATAATAGAAACAACAAATGGAAACAAGAACTAACAGGTGATGAAGCAGCAAAAATAATCAGAACTCAGTTAAAACATGAATGAAATCAATTAAGGAAACAATTCACAATTCATGTAATTAAATCATTCCAATGCATGTTTTACAACAAAATCACCTCGAGGCACCACAACTCATAATCAAAAATCATAAGCCAAAATCATGAATCTTACACACATGGCACCTCTATAAGGCCCCGTTAAAATTTTCCAATGGTTTAATTTCAATGTGCGAAAGCGTTCTTCGGGAATAAAATATTTGAGTAATTATTTTGACATGAGAATTGTTTCGAAACATATCAAGGAGGTTTGTAAGTTGGGAGAAGTTACTTGGAATGAGTTGGATAGTTGAAGTTTTGGAATATTCGTAAGTTTGACTGGGAGTTGATCTTGGCGTTATCAGACTTGAATTCTATTCCGGAAATTTGAATAGCTTCATTATGTCATTTATGATTTGTGTGAAAATCTTTATGCCAATCGGACTTGATTTGATAGGTTTCGACATCGAATGCAGAAGTTGAAATTCGATAGTTTCATTTAAGCTTCAATTGAGGTCTGATTCGTGTTTTTAGTGTTGTTTGATGTGATTTGAGGCATCAACTAAGTTTGTATGATATTTTAGGACTTGTTGGTATATTTGGTTGAGGTCCCGAGGGCCTCGGGTGGATTTCGGATGGTTAACGGAATTTTTTTTGGATATTTCTTGGATGTTTTGACGTTGTTTCTTCAAGCATAAGTTATATCACATTAAGAGAATAATCTATAAATTTAGTTTCGATTGAAGCATTAGATCCGTATAGAAATTACAAAGCCACAACAAAAAGAATTGTTGAATTTGATAGGAAATGCCTTGTTGTTGATAATATATAAATATGCTGGAAAGTGAAAGAAGTGACTTGGTAATATAAAGTGTGGCCACCGTGTGAAGAATTAAAATTATACTTGTGGCTAGTGGTGCCAATGAATATGATGTGAGGAAGATTATGAAATGAGCTTTGATTCAACCGTTGCAAAATTATTTCGAAAATATAATTGCCTAAAAGCTTATGTACTCAAACTGATGCCCGTATGTGGCTGTTTTAACTAATACTATGTTTTGTAAGTATTTTTGATGTGTTTTGCGTCTTTACATATTCGTGAGTGAAAATTGTGAATTGCCCTTTGTGGGGAAAAGTATTTCAAGAATAAATGGTGTGTTACCTATTTATGATGTTAACGCTTCTGCCAATCATTTTACTCTATTTCTTGCAAAGAAATCTATTGTGTTTAAAGTCTTCATTTCTAATGAACTTAAAGTTATGATTTCCGGAATATTTCATATGTTGATATTTGTGATGATAATCCATGGAAAGAAAGATATGAAAGTATGAAATAAAAAATACGGCCACCGTGCCATGAATGAAGAATCTTGTGAATGGCCAAAAAGAGACAAGGAAATATTGTTGTCGTAATTGATTGAAAATACTAGTGAAGATTTAGACAATATGAAAGATGATGAGGTAAATACATTTGTATCTATGTTACCTTTGTGTGCAAAAACAAAAATAACATTTTTGGGAGGATCATTAGGAAACCGAGGAAGGGTGGGTTGTAACAACCCACACCTAAAACTACACGTGCCGGTGTAGGAGTGGATTGTGATTATTCCCCTTATTTGGGATGCAATTGATGGGGTGATATTATTCCCCTTAATTTGGATGAAACTCATAATAGTTGTGAATTGGAAAAGTCAACCCACACGGTATATACTGATCGGATGGAGATAGGACGCCATGTTGCGCACATGGTGGTACTACACTTGGTAACACTATTTTTTTCGCATCACATGTCAAGCCACATTGTTCGTTGGGAGATGTCCTAGCTGATCGGGCGTGATCGGAATCTGTGCTAAAAACACAGTAGTATATCAGTGCTAATCATCTCCCAACCAAAAATATATATTAATTTCCTATTTTGAAAATTTTTATGTTTTAACTGGACATTTGGATATGGTTGATTATTACTTGTTGTTTCTATGGTTTTCCCTTTCATATATGTGCATTCTATTTTGAAAGAGGACACTTAGCTTTGCATGCTAGTACTATTCCATATGTACTAACGTCCCTTTTGCATGGGGCGCAGCATCTTCAATAGATGCAGGTTGTTCATCAGCAGGCAACTTTAGTCCTCCTTAGTAGTTACTCCCTATTCAGCAGGTTTTGGTGAGCTCTACTAAATTTCGGGCCTTATGTCATTTGATGTTGTACATTGTATTTTGAGGTATATCCGGGGCCTTGTTGCCGGCACTTCCATGCTACTCTTCTATTGTACTTAGAGGCTCCGTAAACAAGTTGTGGGTGGTGTTTGATGTGGGGAATTGAACCAAAAATGTTGGTATTTGGCAAACATATTTTTCATTGTATCTATAACTTGTAATATTTTTGAAATTACGAAAGAAGCTGCTAATGGAAATGAAAAGGGAGTTGTTAATGAAATCTTTTCAGTTTTTGATTAATGGTGTGCATCTCCTATTTATTCATGGATGAGTTTGGGTAGAAGGAAATATAATAGGCTTGCTCGGCTGAGTTCACCCGGTTGAGTGTCGTTTGCGCTCTTTGAGTTCGGGGCGTGACAACTTCGTGCCCACATTGTGACTATGCTCAGTAGCGTGTTAGGGGTGGTAGATCAGGGCTATTCTAAAGGCCTACACAGCAAACCGGTACTTGAATTGTTACTCCCACATTGGAAGCTTGGAGGAAGCATAAGGGTTGATGCTTATGATGTATGCAAAAAGAATAAATATCAGGTCATCCGGGAGTATGTCACGATGGTACCAATGTATGTTACAAGTGTGGCACAAGGGGTCACATACATAGAAATTGTCATTCGTCTTGCCAGAGCATGGGCAGGAGTGCACCACAACCAGCCAGCTCTGTAGCTACCATATCCACAGCACCTCCCCCAGTTAGGGGCACTATACCACTCGTAGGGCATGGAGCAGCTAGGGGTGGTATTCAGAGCTCGACAGGGCCCAACAGGATTTATGCTATGAGGATGCGTCAAAAGTTGGAGGCTTCTTCATATGTGGTTACAGGTATATTGACTGTCCAATCTCATGATGTGTATGCTCTTATTGATCCCGGCTCCACTTTGTCATATGTCACTCGTTTATGTTGCTATGGAAGTTGGGATAGAACCGGAACAATTTTATGAGTTGTTATTTGTGTCTACTCTTTGAATGAGACGTATCATTCGTGAAGCCTCTTTCTTTGAAAAAAGTCACAACCCTAGGTTAATACTTCCCACTGGTTCCATAAATTCTCAACAAGGGACTGTACCTGATGAACTTCTTACAGAACCTTTTGATTCAAATGGATAACATCTGCTCACTTGTGCTTATGCATGCACCATCATAAAGTTTACCTATGTGGTATCAAATCTAATGTATAGCGGCCTAGTGTTGAGATCCTTCTTCAGCCACTCTTTTTCTCTCAAGTGTATGTGGCTCCTACGGTTGGAACAGTCACTTTACTCCTTTGTAAATATTATCATGAATCCTTTTCATTGTCTAGTAACATGAGAGCATATCTCGGAACCTATCATATATGTACCTGTCAATTGAAAGGAATCACTTGTCCATATAAAGATTCTGGGAAATTTGAGATTTTCACAAATTCGTCAGAGGAAGAACTTTTTGTTCGAGCATCTCAGTATGACTTTCATGTCCACCTGGATCATGCCTCACTGAGTAACTCACTTTGTTCCTAGTATTGTAATTGCCCATGATGTGGCCTGATATTGCAATTTTAGAGTTATTATGGCAGAAACAGGTCAAAGAAGAAGCATCATCCCATGATTAAGCATATTAGGTAGGAAACTAAATGGTCATATTAATGCTAGGACATCTTACAATAATTGATGAAGGTCGCCAAGTATTTAGTTTGCATGTGCGCAATAGAGATTTAGAGTTGAGGAAAGTGAACAAGTTATTCTCAGGATTTTCTCCATAAAGATATTATGTGAATTGCGAATAAAGGTAAAGTATGTGCATTCTCATCAGGGCTTATGTAATCTTGAAGGAAATATGCCGAACTATGAGTATGATGTTTCCTTATCATTGTCCTCCATGTACCTAGTGTTTCATATGTCTATGTCTAAGGAGGTAGCTGGAAATCCTTTTTCTATCGTTCCGATGAAAGCTAGTGAAGGTGAAGTTATTGGATAATTGGTCATGAGAGGCATTTAATTGACATCCTTGTTAGATTAGTCCGGAAGTTGAGATTGCCTCCGTCGTGTGTTATAGCGATGTCTTTGAATCGAAGAGGCCACCTCGAAGGCCGAAATTGTTAAGAAAAGAAAATGTTCTCACTTGATTGTATAGTCAAATGATTGTGGATCGAAAGGAACCTCCTATGTGTTATGATTTAAATATGTGCAGCTCATGTTCAGATATCACTTTTTATAATATAATGCCTGTAATGTTGAGATTAGTGGTGCTGATATATATATATATATATATATATATATATATATATATATATATAAACGTGTGGATGTGTTGTTAGGAGTGGTTGTGGTGATTCTCTAGCAGATCGATAGGCCCAATTGCGGATGAGACTTTGCCGAAATTTCTGAAAAATTTAGGAGTTAGTCAAATTTGGGAGCTTAGGTTGTGCGGAAGAAGAAACGAGTTATGGTAAGTGTTTGGGGACGGAACCAAATTATTTTGACATGAAAAGTGTTTCGGAACATATCAAGGAGGTTCGTAATTGGGGAGAACTTACTTGGAACGAGTTGGAAAGTTAAAGTTTTGGAATACTCATAATTTTGACCGTGAGTTGACCTTGACGTTACCATCCTTGGATTTCGATTCTTGAAGTTTGAATGGCTTCATTATGTCTTTTATGACTTGTGTGCAAAAGTTAAAGCCAATCAGTCTTGATTTGATAGGATTCGGCTTCGAATGTAAAAGTTGGTATTTCATAGTTTCATTTAAGCTTCAATTGAGGTGTGATTCGTGTTTTTAGTGTTTTTTTATTTGATTTGAGGCATCGACTAAGTTCGTATGATGTTTTAGGACATGTTGGTAAATTTGGATGAGGTCCCCAGGGCCTCGGGTGGATTTCGGTTGGTTAACGGAATTTAATTTTTATATTTCTAAGATGTTTCGACGTCGTTTCTTCAAGCATAAGTGGTATCACATTAAGAAAATGCGCTCCAAATTAAGTTTTGGTTGAAGCATTAGATCCGTTTGGAAAATGCGGAGCCATGGCAAAAAGAATCGTCGAATTCGGACATCGTATGAGAGTGTTATGCCCATTTCCAGGTAAAATAGAAAAGATCTCTCGCCGCCAGCCGCCAGGGCTAGTGCCTTAGGTCTTGGAAATAGCACAACAGGCAGCGCCCCATGCCACCTGTGGCGCCCGAAATATTATATACTCATTTCAGGGTTTATTTTTCCCCATTTCTCTTGGCCGAACTTTGGGGTTTTTCTCCACTCTCACAAGACCTCCAACTCCCCCCATCTTCAATGTGAGTAATCCCTACTAATTTGGTGTTTCATCCCATCAATTCAACCCTGAAACTAACTCAGTCCACTATAAAATATATAGATCTTCAATTAATTTCTTCAAGAACTCAAAGGAGGATTTTGCAAGATTTCTTCCAAAAGGTAATCCTACACCCTTAGACTTACATGTATGGATATATTATGGGAAATGAGTATGAATTAGGCATTCGAACTTATTGTATGGTGATTGGAAGCCATAAGTTCCCAATTTAAATACATAACCATTGTAGATATTGAAAGGTGATTATTTGATGGAATTTTGTTGGTTGGGTGTGGATGGATGGTCATGTATGTGATGCTGGAAGTTATGAATTGTTTAAGAATGATGGAGGGATAAATGTTTGGTAAATGGTAGTAGTTGGATGAACTAATTCCATGGATAAGAGATGTAGAGGTTCATGCCTACTAGGTGTTTGATAAAGTGCCTAAATGACCTAAAATATAGAATTTGTTACTGATATTGGTCACATTGGATGTTTTTATTGTAGATTGAAGTTGCTTAGTGTAGTGGATCGTTGTAGTATCATTAAGGGACAAATTTGAGGTATGTTAGCTAAACTACTCTCTTGGAATTGAATTCCATGATGTTCCCATAAGTTTCGAGTATTGTTGACTCAAGTTCCTAATTCCTATGTTCCGAGTTATTCCTTATAAACTCGACTATTCCGAATAAGCCTTACGTCGAAAGATATAGGTTCAAAGTACGGGTTGTGTATTAAAATATTATGGCTTTGTGTCGTGTTCCAATTGAAAGCTAGTATACCAAATTGTGTGAGAAAAATTGATATGCTTGAGACTCATAAATTTCTCATATGTGTACCTAAAGTCTTGATTGGAAATGCCTTGTTGTTGATAATATATAAAGATGCTCGAAAGTAAAAGAAGTGAGTTGGTGATACAAAGTGCGACCAGCGTGCCAAGAATAAAAATTACACTTGTGGGTAGTGGAGCCAATGAAATGAGATGATGTGAGAAAAATTATAAAATGAGCTTTGATTCAAATGTTCCAAAATTATTTCGAAAATAGAATCGCCTAAAAGATTATGTGCTCAAAGTGATGCCCATATGTGGGTGTTTTAACTAATGCTATGCTTTGTAAGTATTTTCGATATGTTTTGCATTCTTACATATTCATGAGTGGATATTGTGTATTGCCCTTTTTGGGGAAAAGTATTTCAAGACTAAATGGTGTTTTACTTTTTGATGATTTTAACTTGCGCTTCGATTGCCAATCATTTCACACTATTTCTTGGAAAGCAATCTATTGCGTTTAAAGTCTTCATTTGTAATAAACTTAAAGTTGTGATTTTCGAAATATTATATATGTGACATTTATAATGATGATCCACGGAAGGAAAAATATGAAAGTGTGGAATATAAAATACAGCCACCATGCATCGATTGAATGGATAACCTATCGCTAAAATACAGCCACCATGCACCATGAACCTAGTTTGAACTCAATCGCACCGATTCCGTTCAAGAAAGCATCTTTCTTACATGGACAACCTATCGTTAAATTTACAGAAGCAGAAGTGAATCGCGTGAACTCAATTGAGGGGCTACAGTATGCTGTTCTGGGCAAGTTCTCATATGGCTGGCAAGACATCCAAGAACTGAGAAGAATCATTCCAGTACAGTGCGGAATCAAAGGTGAATGCAACATAGGCTTCTTTCGAGATAAGCATGTTCTAATTAGATTAACACTGTGGAAATATTTTATCAAGATTACAATGAAAAGCACTTATTATCTCAAAGCTAATGATGGCTGTGAGTACCAAATGCGTCAATTAATATATGACGCTAAACTTAAGCTTGGAGAAGAAACCCCAATGGCAATGGCATGGATATCTTTCCCACAGCTACTGCCCACTTACTTTGTAAAAGAATGTATGTTCTCTCTTGCATCAGCAGTGGGTAAACCACCGCACCTTGACATGGCAACTATTAACAAAACAAGGCCTAGCTACGCTAGAGTAAAGGTTTTGGTTGACCTGCTAGTTGAATTACCAAAGAAAGTCAGAATGGACATTGAAAATGAGGCTACAGGAGAAATCAGAACATAGTGGGTCAAAATCCAGCATGACTACATTCCCAAGTATTGCGAACAGTGCAGACTACAAGGACATGATATAGTTAAGTGTCGAAAACTACACCCAGAACTGCTACATACAGAATCAGCGGAACAGCAAGAAGCTAGAAGCAAAGGAGAGGAAAGTAAGAAGCAAAAAGGAAAGGAGATTACACCCATGATGATCCTATCAAGCAGCAAAGTTGTTGGCAATGCAGGCTCCCAATAAAAGGAGGTCAAGGATAACAGAGTGCAGAAACAAGCTAAGTCCGAAGACAAACAAGTCAAAGCTGGACAGGAATTGATACCAGCTTACATGACCACTCAGCAACTCCAAACCTCAAATAAATATGCTATGTTGGATTTGGAAAACAACAAAGCTAATACAGACAGTCGAAGAGAGTTGATTGCAGAAGCTTTTTGCCAAAAGAACACTCCTGCACCCACAGCAGCACCCCTGTAACTAGCTGAATAACAAACATGCTCTGCAGTAGCTGCCCCCACTCCAAGCATACCAACAGACAAAACCTTAAAAAGAAGCGCCAATAAGCAAACAGTAGGAGCAGAGAAGCTGATGCAACTCATAGACCAAATGCTAAGCCCTAATGTTGCTGAAAGGAACAACAATGGAAAAGTTGCAGAGAAAAGAATTCAATCACAAGCAGAGAAAAAGAAAGACACCACAAAAGACTCCACTTACCAGTGGGTGCAGAAAAACTTCTACACAAATGAGGTCACAATAAACACCTCCATCAGGATATCCCACCACAAGACACCCTAGTAGAAAAGACAATGGTCAAGACAACAAAGAAAAAACAACAGAAGCAAAAATAGGAAAGATGGTTGAAAGACCACAAGGTAGTCCAGGAAGACTATGGGCTGATCAAATTGAAGAGGACTCAAAGGAAGGTGAAATTCCACAAGAAATGCAAAGTGAGGGAGAAGAAACTGAGAAGGAAATAGAGGAGGATGATTAAAGTGAACATGATCCTGTCATTGACACTGCCAGGCAACAAAAAACAACAGCAGAGACAAAAACAATCAACTATTATTGACATACACCAGCCAAGGAAAAACCAACACTGCAGCTCACGTAGCAGAAGCCAATGAGACAGCAAAGGGACACCTCCAAGAGAAAACAGGCACAGCTCTGAAAACGAAGCAAGCTCAAGAAAAATACTTAACTTCACCAAGCTCCAAGGAGGAAAAATAGATAGCAGTAGTCAAGGTAAAGAATCTCAGCATTACAACAACAGCAAGAGATGAAACAAATCATCACGAGCATTTAGGCAAAGACCTAGATGAGGAATTAACTGATTATATTTCTTAAAGGTTGCCAAACAAGGAGACCTCTCTCCAACACAGGTAGCAAAGGTGAAATCAGCAACTAAAAGCAGGAAGAAGCAAAGCAAAGAACACAACAGCCCCTCTGCAACAGGGGTACAAACAAGAAGAGCCCTAACACTCCCCAACAATCTATAATGGATGCAATCATATGAAATATAAGGTATGCAAATACAATGCAAGCTTTTAAAAGGCTCATCACACTTCACAAAAAACATCACTTTGATTTCATTGGAATTCTAGAACCAATGCAACAAGCAAGAAAAATGGAGAGATACAAAAGAAAAATTGGACTATCTAAAGCTGTGGTAAATGTTTCCAATAAAATCTGGGCTTTCACAGAAGACACATACGAAGTCACAGTACTATATGACATGCTACAACAGCTAACTCTAAGGCTGCTTCACACAGAAACTCAAGTGGAATTCATCCTCACACTAGTATATGCTAAATGTACCCAAACTAAGAGAATAGAACTGTGGGATTCATTATATGATATTGGACAGGACATGACAGTTCCATGGCTGGTAGGGGGTGATTTCAGTGTCATATGGGATGAAGAAGAGAAATGTGGAGGTCTCCCAGTGCCAATCAATGAAGTAGATGACTCCAGACACTGGATCAATACTTGCAACTTAACTGATCTTGGCTTCAAAAGCAACATTTTCACATGTTGGAATGGCAGAGCAGAGGAAGATTGCATTTTCAAAAGATTAGATAAATGCCTTGCCAACACAGAATTCCAGCAAACTTTTCCAAGGCAAGAATTCACTCACTTGTCCAATATAGGCTCAGATCACAGCCCACTCCTATTAAAGTGTGATATGGAAGCAATACCAATCAAGAAACCTTTCAAATTTCTCATTTTCTGGACCAAGCATGAATAATTCAAATCACTAGTGAGAGAAAACTGGCAAGCAGACTTTTATGGTGACCCTTTCATCATCTTCAACCACAAGCTCAAAAAACTCAAAAAAGCTCTGTCACTGTAGAGCAAAGCAACCTTTGGAGACATATTTCAAAACATTGCAAGCATGGAAAAGGTGGTTCTTGTTCATGAAAAACACTTTGAGGAAAAACCAACACAACAAAACGGGGAAAGACTACATAAGGTCCAAGCCCTGCTAATCAGGCACCTAGTAATAGAGGAAGAATTCTGGAGACAAAAAGCTGACATGGTATGGTTCAAGGATTGAGATAGAAACACCAAATTATTTCATGCCCAAGTAAATGGTAGAAGGAAAAAACTCCAACTAAGGAGAATCCAAAACAACACAGGCAGCTGAATTGGAGAACAGGAACAAATAGCAACTGAAGCTGTCAATTTCTATACAGAACAATTCACAGAGACTGCAACACAAACCAACTTCAGCATACTTGATAACATCCCTCACCTGATAAACATGGAGCAGAACTCAGAACTAATCAGGTAGCCACAAAAGAAGAAACCAAGCAAGCAGTCTTCAGTCTAAATGGCAATAGTGCAGGGGGGCCAGATGGCTTCACAGGTGCTTTCTATCAAACATGCTGGGACATAATAGAAGAAGGCATACACAATATGGCCATGGCTTTCTTCTCAAGGAAACAACTACCAAAATGTGTCACACACAAAAACCTGGTACTGTTACCCAAAAATAAGGAAGTGACAACTTTCTCAGACATGAGGCCCATTAGCTTAAGCAACTTTGTCAATGAAGTCTTCTCAAGAATTATTCATGACTGAATGGTGGAGCTGCTGCCTAACCTGATCTCCTAAGAACAAGTTGGCTTTGTTAAAGGCAGGACCATTGCTGAAAATGTTCTCGTAAGTCAAGAAATCATCACATACATCAGACTCAGAACAAAAGTTGGGCCAATTCTGGTAATCAAGCTTGACATGACCAAAGCTTTTGACAGACTATCCTGGCTATTCTTGACAAACACTTTGAAAAGAAAGGGGTTCTGTGAGACCTTTATTGGCATGGTCTTTGGCATCATTGGCAACAACTGGTACTTAGTTTTCATAAATGGCCTACCCCTATTTTATGTTTATCTCTTATTGACATTATTCACATATGTTATGCCTGACCTACCCCTATTTTATATTTATCTCTTAGATGTATGCTAGGGGTGTTCGACAGGTAGGACTCGGGTACTCACCATGGCCCATCAGTTTGGGTCGTGAAAAAAGTGGTATCAGAGCAGTTCTATCATGTGTTGTCTATAGACTATGTCTAGTAGAGTCTTGTTTATGAGTGTGTTGTGCACCACACTTATAAACGGGAGGCTGCAAGACATATATGATGTTATCTTCCCTTCTTATCTTAGATCGTGCGATAAAGGATTCATTTTCCTAATAACATGTTATGCTTTCAGTGATGCCTAAGAAGGCTACAACTGCCCAGAAGGGTAAGTCCATGGCTGATGAGACTACGAGTGGAACGCTAGGAGTTACCAAGGCTCGGGGAGAGTCTCAGAGTGAGACTCCATGTTAGACTTCACATACCCCGTCCTCTTCTGAGAAGTTTCGAGGGGCACCAGCTCCAGCCCCCGCCCAAGTATCCCGAGCTCCTCAGCCAGATGCACCAGGTTAGGAGATGATATATGCTATTCAGCGATTGACTCGATTAGGGCCGCATAGGCTCGGGCCAGGAGGTAGGCATTAGTCATGTAGATATCGCTAGAGTTGATAGATTCTTGATCCTTCCGTAGGGTAATATGAGTGTTCAGGAGTACAACCTTTAGTTTGATTCTTTTGTTAGGTATGCTCCCTATTGTAGCTAAGATGGTGGATCAGGTTCACCGGTTCGTGATGGGGTTGGAGCCGCACTTGCTTAATGACTGTATGCTGGTCTCACTTCAACCAAGCATGAATATTTCTCCTATTCAGGCATACGCTCAGGGTGTAGAGGAGCATAAGCAGAAGTAGAGGGCTAATCGTGAGCATGATAGGGGCCAAAGTAAGAGAACGAGATCTTCAGGTATTTGTGGGGAGTTTTGAGGTGGTCAACGACAACAGTAACCGAGCTATCCATCCCAACCGTCGGCTAGTGCGCCCCCCTCAGTTTACCCGTAGGAGATATGATCGCTCCAGTTATTCAGGGCCTAGTCAATGTTCCAGGGCCTCTAGTTCTCAGTGTAAGGGTGAGTCAAGTCAGATGAGGCCGCCCTTGCCACGATGTGCTCAGTGTCGTAAGCAGCATGCCGAGCAGTTCCTTGTGGGGATGGGTGTTTGTTATACTTGTGGTTATCCAGACCACATTATGAGAGGTTGTCGGACAAGGGGTGGTGCAGGTATTGTTCAGCCAGCGGGATCTAGAGCTGGTTTATCATCATTAGTACGTGCCCCTGGGCAAGGTTCACAGGCACCAGTCGGTCGTGGTAGAGGCAGAAGTGGAGCATCTAGCTTGAGCACTCCTCAAAACAGTATTTATGCATTAGCGGGACGACAAGATCAGGGTAGTCACTTGATGTTGTTACATGTATATTATCAGTCTCCTTATATGATATATATGCATTAACTAATCCAGGTTCTACCTTATCATACGTCACTCCATTGGTTTCTAGTTAGTTTAGGATGGAACCTGAGCTGATTTAATAGAGATTGTATCGTAGTAGTTCATAATCGTTCTGCAGTACCACACCTGATTGAGTTATATATTGTAGAATTTGATGTTATAATGTTATCTATTGGTTGGCTTATTGTTATGCTAATTTTTATTGTAGCTTAAAGATGGTTCGGTTCCAGTTTCCAAGTGAGCCAGTTCTGGAGTTAAAGGTTAATACTGCATTGCCGAGAGGTAGGTTCATTTCCTATGTCAAGCCACGGAAGATGATCATAAAGGGCTTATTTATTATATAGTTCGAGTACAGGACGTTAAAGCAGGGCCATCGAGGACCCTTCAATCTATCCCGGTGGATAATGAGTTTCTCGCTATTTTTCCAAGCCTTTCTCTAGAGCAGGAGATTGAGTTTGCTATTAACATATTACTAAATACTCAGCGGATATCTATTCCTCCTTATAGAATGGAACCTATAGAGCTGACAGTTGAAAGAACAACTGAGGGATTTGCTTGAAAAGGGCTTTATTAGTGCAGTACATCACCACAAGGAGCACATGTGTTATTTGTGAGAAAGAAAGATGGTTCCTTGCGAATGTGTATTGATTACAGGCAGTTGAATTAAGAGATAATCAAGAATAAGTACCTACTGCCGAGGATTAATGATTTATTTGATAAGTTGCAGGGTGTCACGTGCTTCTCGAAGATAGATTTGAGGTCTTGGTACCATCAGGTAAGGGTGAAAGAGAAAGCTATTCCGAAGACAACATTCAGGACCAGATACGGGCACTTTGAGATTCGAGTTATGTTGTTCTGCTTGACCAATGCCCCAGCAGTATTCATGGACTCGAAGAACCGTTTGTTCAGACCCATTCTAGATCTATTCACGATTGTATTTATAGATGATATTTTGGTTTATTCTAGTTCAGAGGCTGAGCATGCAGATCATTTACGTATCGTGCTCATAGTTTTACAAAAAATGAAGTTGTACGCAAAATTCTCTAAATGTAAATTCTGGTTGAAGTCTGTAGCTTTCCTTGGGCATGTTATTTCAGGTGAGTTATTCGGTTTGATACACAGAAGACAGAGGCATTGAAGACATGGCCTAGACCTACGACACTGACGGAGGTTCATAGTCTAAGGCCCCGTAAAATTTTTCCTAAAACCCAGGATTTCGTGGTGCCGAGGTAGGCTTATGCGTTGGCGAAGGTAGAGATTCTATGGTTGAATCTTGCAAGCTCGCCGCGGTATGGACCTTGTGGGTTGAATAGTGCGCTAGGAGTAAAGGAAAACTTTTGGCAGAAAAGGGCATTTCTGCGACCCAGTATGCGGCCGCAGAATGGCCGCATAGTGAAGCAGAAAACTAAGGCAATTATGGGTGATATTGTACGGTCAACTATGAGATCGCAAAGCCGTTTCGCGTGCCGCACATCGACCAAGGAGCAAGCATGAAAATTTTCCAGAGGGAGGTTATGCGGCACATTATGCGACTGCAGAATAGGTCTACGGACCTCATAATGGCTACAGAGTGGGGTAGAACTACCCAGTTTCGAAGGCACATTTTGCGGCCCATTTTGCGGACAGCAGAAGCATGTTTAGGAGCTTCATTTTTCTAGTTTTTATATCCCGACCCTATTCAATTATATAGACTCCATAGACCATTTCTTAAGTAAAAACCTGATATTTTGAGAGTGAGAGAGTGCTTTGGAATGGGATAGGGTTCCTCAACAATTTGTTCTTCAAATCTTGGAAGATTAACAAGGGAAACTCACTAGGTCTTCATCCTATAGGCAAGATTCTTCACCCTAATTCTCAATTTCGAAATTCAACAAAAAATAAAATATGTAATTAGTAAGGAGGGTGTGGCAGTTGTTCATTTTGCATGCATGTGTTATCAAGGGCTTTAGGAAGATTGTTGAGCTAAAAATGGTAGATAATGGGTTGTGGGATGATGGAATCGACCACAGGAGAACCTTAAAACCTTAATGCACACCTAGTGTTTGATAAAATGCTCAAATGAGCTGGAACCATGATCATCTTCCCAATTTCTGGGTCAACTTGTAATATTTCAAAAATATATCAAAGTTGCTAAGATTTTCGGAACATTTTAGACTTTAAGGAAGCTCAAGTGAGGTATGTAGGTTAAACTCTTCTCTTAGAATCGAGCCCCGCAATGTCCTTGTATGTCTGGTGATGCCTTTATAAACTAAATTTTTGTCAATGAAGCCTTGGTCGAATAATCATGCATTCAATATGTATTCCAAGGATTCTTGTTATGTTGAGTTAATGTTTGAGAATGTAGCTTAAGTATGGGATGTGTGTTACTATGTTATGATTTAAAAGCGTGAATTTTTATGAAAGCTATCATGTCAATTCTATAAGAAGTCACATGTGCCTAAGACCCTAATTTTCTCAAGTATGTGTTTAAATTCTTAATTTGAAAGGTTGTGTTGTTGATTATCCATGATAATGATTGAAAATGGAATAGTGAGCTTCAATTATGATGTACGACCAATGTGCCAAGAATGATATTGCGTTTTGGCCAATGATGTCAATACAATGAAAGACATGTAAAAGAATATGAATTGTGTGGTAAATACTTTTAAAAACAAATGTTTTGGGAGTATCGATTACCCATCTAGGAAGGGTAGGTCAGAACAACCTAACCCCAAAACTACATGTGCCGGTGTAGAAGTGATAGAGGGGTAAATCCCTGTGTTAATGTTATGAGACAGTTTCCCCTTATATGAAATGAAATTGGTGTGTTGAGATATATTTCCCTTAAATGTGATGAGATTATTGCTAGCTAGATATGATGTAATATCGACCCACACGATATTGTGGTGAGACGGCTTAGCCGATCGGGCTAAGATCGGACGTCATGCTGCGCACATGGTGGTATTGTTCGTATCTGTCTCAGGGTGATAAGGCTTAGCCGGTCGGGCTGAGATCGAACTCCATGCTAAAACACGGTGGTATATTGGTGCTAAGATCTCCCAACTTAAATTACCGAAACCTACCTGAAATTTACGTCTCCCCTAATGTGACACTTCAATACCGTTTGAGTCTCTTATTGATATCTTGTTTTATTATTCATTTATTGGTGCTGGTTTTATTGTCAGGGTATTTCGTTTTACATACTAGTATTATTCCATATGTACTAATTTCCCTTTTTTCGGGGTCGCTGCATCTATAATGGATGCGGATAGCATTGATCAGTGATAGCAGCACACCCTATTCTCAGCTGATTTGGTGAGCCCCACATCATTTCGGGGTCATGTATCTTCTGTACGTTGTACATAAGCATTTTGAGGTACAACCGGCGCCTGTTTCCGGCACTGTCATAATACTCTTTTGAACCTGTTAGAGAGGCTCCGTAGACATAGTGTGGGGTTTCATCTGTTTTGGGAAAGTTAGAACGAAAAATGTTGTAATTGTATCCTCTGACCCACTTTAACAATGATTGTACTACGTACTGTTTTGAAGAATTGTTAATGACGTAACTAATGGAAATGAACTGGTGTTGTTCACATGACTTCTTACTGACTAATTAATGAAATGTATTCTTTTCTTTATTTGTGGGCGGCTTGGGTAGATGGCACTGTGCAAGCTTGCTCGACCGGGGTAACTCTATTGAGCGCCGGTCGCGCTCCCCGAGGTCGAGGCATGACAAACTTAGTATCAGAGCCTAAGGCTTTAAAGTTTCTTAGGATTCTTCGGAGCCGTGTCTAGTATTGTCCTTCCTATCGGTGTGTTCTCAACCATATCTTTAATTATGAGGCCACTTGGGCATTTAGGAATAATACCCTTCTTTGACGATCTACATCGTTCGATAAAGCTGACTGTAAGATCGTTCCTCCTTTAACTCATGTATTCATTTAATTTTCAGTATATGGCGCCGATGAAGAAAGCAAGAATTGGCCAAGGAGCCAATGCCGCCATAGGAGTGATTGTTGACCCTTTACTTGATGATGTGGGGGAATAGTCGAGGGTGAGAATATTCCCCCGACTACTACAATGCCTCATTCCACTACACTTGGTCAGACCGTACTGGTTCATGCACCTACTAAGGGCGCAACGATCCCTCCAGCTGATATTCTAGTTCAACCTCCAGCCCCAGCTTCCGATCCCAGTGTATCAGATGGGGATCTTAGGGGATCCATACTGATGTTGGCTGAAATAGTGGCTTCCCAGACCCAGAGATCTGATGTTGTACCCACTCCTTATAGTCAACCAGGGATTCCACTAGTTCCAAGGTGAATAGATTCCTCCAGTTGGACCCTCCAGTGTTCACAGGTACTTATTATGAGGAGGACCCCAGTAATTTATAGACGAGATGCACAAGACCCTCCGGGTTATGCGTGTTACTGATATGGAGGAGCAGAGTTAGCCTCCTACTGCTTGAAAGGGGAGGCCTATTCATGGTTTGAGATGTAGGAGGACTCCCGTGAGGAGGGGAGACCTCCAGCGAGGTGGAGTGAGTTTGCCGATGCCTTCATTGATCATTTCTTGCCTGCCGAGACTAAGGAAGCCCATGCCGCCGAGTTTGAGAACCTAAAACAAGGTAGCATGAGTGTGTGGGAGTATCATCTGAGATTCGCGTGCCTGTCCGAATATGCCATCTACATGTTTCCTACTATGGAGGCTAGAGTGCACCGGTTTGTGCAGGGCCTTAGCCCATTTGTTTTTAATGAGGCCGCTACAGCTTGAATTCTTATATGAAATATGGTAAGATGGTGGCATTTTCTTAAGCCATAGAGACCCACAAGTTGAGGATTATAATAGAATGAGAGAGTAGCAACAAGGCCCGGTCAGCGGGCAACTTCAATAGTACTTCTAGTGGTGGTGGTGGTGGTAAGACAACTTCCATGGGAGGGTCATCAGGGCCGTCCCTGTCTTTTCCTCATACGTAAGTCAGTGCTCTACCATCGAGGCCTAGTCAGTAGCAGGGGAACCACTTTAGGTCCAGCCAGGGTAATAGGGGATCCAATTAACAGGGTCGATCAGGTGGGAGATTTCAGCAGCATCGAAGGCCCCTATGCCCTAGGTGCGGGAAGATGCACTTTGTGGCTTGCTATATGAAGCATCCCATATGCTACAAGTGTGGTATGAGGGGTCACATTTAGAGGGATTTTTGTTCATTTCATGAGAGCATGGGCAGGGGTAAAACATAGTCAATTAGTTCTGCAGCTACTACATTCGCAGCACGTCCTCCAACTCGGGGCACCCCAGCACCCGCAGGGCATGTTGCAGGTAGGGGTGGTGCACACAGTACCGCAGGACCCAGCCGTTTCTATGCTATGAGGGGTCTCCAGAGCTTAGAGGCTTCTCCAGATGTTGTCACAAGCATATTGACTGTCCAATCTGATGATGTGTATGCTCTTATTGATCCCGGTTCCACCTTGTCCTATGTCACTCTCTATGTTTCTATGGAAGTTGGGATAGAACCGGAACAGCTCCACGAGTCGTTCTCTTGTATCTACTCCGGTTGGTGACTCTATTCTGGGCGCGCGGGTTTATAGGTATTTTCTTGTCACGGTGCATGGTTGAGACACCATTGCCGATCTCATTGAATTGAGGATGGTTGATTTTGAAGTAATAATGGGGATGGATTGGCTTTATTCATGTTTCTCTAAGATTGACTGTCGAACCAAAACTGTTAGGTTTGAATTTCCAACTGAGGCAGTGATTGAATGCAGGGCGGATAATGTGGTGCCGAAGGGTAGGTTTATTTCTTACCTTAAGGCCACAAAGATGATTAACAAGGGGTGTGCGTACCATTTGGCTTGGGCTACAAACACTGACGCTGAGGCACCTACACTTGAGTCTGTGCCTATTGTCAATGAATTTCTGAAGGTCTTTCCGGATGTACTCCTGCTATCCGCCCACATAGGAAGATTGATTTTGGGATTGATGTGATGTCAGGCACGCATCCTATATCTATTCCACCAAACAGAATGGCACCAGCAGAATTGAAAGAGCTAAAAGAAAAATTAAAAGATTTGTTTGACTATCAGCAGCTCAACAAGGTTACAATAAAAAATAAGTACCCGCTGCCAAGTATAGATGACTTGTTTGATAAATTGCAGGATGTGAAGTACTTCTCAAAGATCGATTTAAGATATGAGTATCACCAATTGAAGATCATGGAGCAAGATATTCCGAAAATAGCTTTCAGGAACTGGTATGGGCACTTTGAATTTCTGGTAATGTCTTCCGGACTAACATATGCCCCCACATCTTTCATGGATCTAATGAATCAGGTCTTCAAACCTTTCATTGACTCCTTCGTGATAGTGTGTATTAACGATGTTCTTGTTTATTCGCAGAGTCGGGAAGACCATGCCGATAATCTTAGGGCAGTTTTTGCAGGACTTGTATCAGCACCAGTTATATGCGATGTTTTCGAAATGTGACTTTTGGCTTGAATCTATTATGTTCTTTTGTCATATTGTCTCTAGAGAAGAATTTGAGGTTGACCCCAGAAAATCTCAGCCGTGACGAATTGGCCTAGACCTACTACTGCAACTGGGATTCGCAGTTTCTTGGGCTTAGCTGGATATTACATGAAGTTTGTGGAGGGGTTCTCTACTCTTGCCTCTCCATTGACTAAATTGACACAGAAGGAAGTTAAGTTCCAATGGTCAGATGCTTGTGAAAGGAGCTTCTAGGAGTTAAAATCGAGATTCACTATGGCACCTGTGTTGACCCTACCAGAGGGTAGGGTTGGCTTGGTGGTATGCTATGATGCTTAAAGAATAAGACTTGGGTGTGAATAATGCAACATGGAAAGGTGGTCGCTTATGCGTCTAGGCAACTCAAGAATCATGAAAAGAACTATCCAACACATGACATAGAGCTTATGGCGGTGGTATTTGCATTGAAGCTTTGCTGTTAGTATTCGTATGGGATCCGTGTGGATATATTCATGGACCATAAGAGCCTTTAATATATTTTGAAATAGAAGGAATTGAAACTAAGGCAGAGAAGATGGCTTGAGTTACTCAAGGATTATGACATCGACATCCTATATCATCCGGGGAAGGCTAATGTTGTAGCGGATGCTCACTTGGAGGCATATCAAAGTTCGTTGGCCAAGGAGGTTCGTCGGTTGGCTAGTTTTGGAGTTCATCTTGCGGACTCTAGTGAAGGAGGGGTGATTGTGCAAAAAAGGGCTGAATCGTCGCTTGTGGTGGAAGTTAAGGAGCAGCAATTCAATGATCCATTGTTGGTACAATTGAAGGAGGGGATTCAAAAACATAAGACTATGGCCTTTGCTCTTGGCGTGGACGATGGTACACTAAGATAGCAAGGGCGACTGCTAGGTATTCCATGCGCCCGGGCTCTACAAAGATGTATCATGATCTTACGGAAGTTTATTGATGGAACAATATGAACAGGAATGTAGAGGACTATGTGGAGAGATGTCCAAATGGTTAGCAAGTGAATACCGAACACCAAAGGCCCGGTGGGTTGGCACAGAACATAGAAATAACAATGTGGAAGTGGGAAATAGTTAACATGGACTTTGTGGTAGGACTACCTTGCACTACTTGCAAATTCGACTCAATTTGGGTGATTGTGGATCAACTCACGAAATCAACACACTTTTTACCTGTTAAAGCTACCGACATAGCAGAACAGTATGCTCAGTTGTACATCAAGGAAATAGTCAGGTTGCATGGCACTCCAGTTCCTATTATCTCTGATCGAGGGGCACAGTTCACAGCTAATTTTTGGAAGAAATTTCTACAATGTTTGGTTACTCAGGTGAATCTCAGTACAACCTTTCACCCACAGACCAACAGGCAGGCAGAGCAGACTATTCTGACGCTTGAGGATATGTTGCGTGCTTGTGTTCTTGACATCAAAGGTAGCTGGGATGATCATTTGCTGCCTATAGAATTTTCCTACAACAACAGTTATCATGCTAGTATCCGGACCTCGTACATCATGATATGGAAAACTTCAAGATCATTACAGAACGGTTGAAGACTGCTCAGAGTCACCACAAAATCCTATTCAGATGTTCGTCCTAGGGATTTGGAGTTCAAAGAAGAAGATTGGGTATTCTTGAAGGTTCCCCTTTAAAGGGCGTAAAGCGGTTTGGCAAGAAAGGGAAATTGAGCCACAGGCATGTTGGACCGTACATAATCATTTGAAGGACCGGTCGGGTGGCATACAGGCTAGAACTACCTCCAGAAATGTCCTTAGTGCACCCAGTGTTTCATGTGTCCATGTTGAAGAAAGGTGGTTGGAGACCCGTTACTTATTGTTTCGGCTGAGACTATAGAGATTAATGAAGAATTAGCTTAGAAAAGATTCCATTTACGATTCTTGATAGGCAAGTCCGAAAGTTGAGAAATAATGAAATTGCCTCTATGAAAGTACTATGACGGAACCAACAGGTTGAAGAAGCCACCAGGGAAGCCAGGGAAGAAATGAAGAAGAAGTACCCTAATTTATTTGAATATATGTATGTAATTGCATCTATAATGTCAAAAGCTAAATTTTTGCAAATTATAATTTTCCTCGTACAGCTTGTATTAAGAATACTCCCTCTTGGTAAAGCAATATTTCTGGCGTTGTTGCCGGTGTTATTCCGTATTATTTTGTATCATTGTGTTGTGGTTATGGTGTTAGGATTGGTTTCTAGGATTCTTTGACAGGTAGATAGGCCCAGTTACAGGGGAAACTCTTGCGAAAATTTGAAAATTTGGGGACTTGGTCGAAATTTGGGAGCTGTTGGTGTGTGATATAGCAACTGAGTCACATTGGACGCTAATAATGAATTTTTCCCCTCATCCAAGGATGAATGATCTAAGGGGGGAGGATGTAAGGCTCTATAAAATTGGCCTAAAACTCGGGATTTCGTGGTGCCGAGGAAGGCTTATTCGTTGGCGAATGTAGAGATGCAGTACAGACTTTTTGGGTTGAACAGTGCGCTAGGAGTAAAGGAAAACTTACTGCAGAAAAGGGCATTTATGCGGCCCACTATGCGGCCGTGGAATCAATCTGCGGGCTGCAGAATGGAAACAGTGTGAAGCAGAAACTGGGCAAGTTTGGATGATATTGTGCGGTTAATTATGCGATAGCAAAGCCGTTTCGCTGGCCGCACATCGACCGTGGATCAAGCTTAATAATTTTTCGGAGGGAGGTTATGCGGCGCATTATGCGACTGCAAAACAGCTATACGGACCACATAATAGCCATAGAATGGGGCAAAACTACCCAATTCCGGAGGGACATTTCGCGGCCCAATTTGCAGACAGCAGAAACATGTTCCGGAGCTTCATTTTTCTGGTTTTAATAACCCGACCTGATTCCATTATATTGACTCTATAGACCATTTCTTAAGTAAATACCTGATATTCTGAGAGTGAGAGAGTGCTCTAGAGTGGGAGAGGGTTCCTCAATAATTTGTTCTTCAATTCTTGATCTTGGAATATTAACAAGGGAAACTCACTAAGTCTTCATCCTAGAGGTAAGATCTACACCCTAACTCTCAATTTCGAAATTCAACAAAAATAAAATAGGTAATTAGCAAGGGAATTCTTGGATGTAGAAGTTGTTCATTGTGCATGCATATGTTATCAAGGGGCTTAGGAATATTGTTGAGCTAAACATGGTACATAATGGGTTGTGGGATGATGGAATCCACCATACGAGGACCTTGAAACCTTAATGCACACCTAGTGTTTGATAAAATGCTCAAATGAGCTGGAACCATGATCATCTTCCTAATTTTTTGTTCAACTTGTTATATTTCTAAAATAGATCGAAGTTGCTAAGATTTCCAGAACATTTTAGAGTTTAAGGAAGCTCAAGTGAGGTATGTTGGCTAAACTCTTGTCTTAGAATTGAGGCCCGCAATGTCCTAGTATGTCTCGTGATGCCTTCATAAACTGAATTTTTGTCAATGAAGCCTTATGTCGAAGTAATCATGCGTTCAATATGTATTCCAATGATTCTCGTTATGTTGAGTTAATGTTTGAGAATGTGGTTTAAGTATGGGATGTGTGTTACTATGCTATGAATTAAAAGCGTGAATTTTGATGAAAGATATCATGTCAATTGTATAAGAAGTCACATGTGCCTAAGACCCTAATTTGCTCAAGTATGTGTTTAAATTCTTAATTTGAAAGGCATTGATGTTCATTATCCATTATATTGATTTAAAATGGAATAGTGAGCTTGAATTATGAAGTACGGCCAATGTGCCAAGAATGATATTGCGTTATGGCCAATGATGTCAATAAAATGAATGACATGTAAAAGAATATGAATTGAGTGGTAAATACTTTTAACAACAAATGCTTTGGGAGTATCGATTAGCTACCGAGGAAGGGTAGGTCGGAACAACCTAACCCCGAAACTACAAGCGTCGGTGTAGGAGTGATTGAGGGAAAAATCCCCGTGTTAATGTGATGAGACGGTTTCCCGTTATATGGGTTGAGATTGGTGTGTTGAGATATTTTCCCCTTAATTGGGATTAGATTGTGGCTAGCTAGATGTGATGTAATTTCGACACTCACAGCATTGTGGTGAGACGGCTTAGCCGATCGGGCTGAGATCGGACATCATGCCATATAGATGGTAGTATTGTGAGTATATATCTCGAGGTGAGACGACTTAGCCGGTCGGGCTGAGATCGGACTCCGTGCTAAAACACGGTGGTATATTGCTGCTAGTGATATAGGAACTTAAATTACCGAAACCTACATGAAATATACATTCCCCTAATGAGACACTTTGATACCATTTGAGTCTCTTGTTGATCTCATGTTTTATTCTCCACTTACTGTTGCTCGTTCAATTGAGATGGTGTTTAGTTTTACATAATAGAACTATTCCATAGGTCCTAACGTCCCTTTTGCAAGGGGCGCTGCATCTTTAATGGATGCAGGTGGTTCCATAGTAGGTGGCATTGATCAATGATAGCAGCACACTCTCTCCTCAGCTGATTTGGTGAGCCTCACTTCGTTTAGGGGTCTTGTATCTTTTGCCGTTGTACACAGTATCTTGAGGTACAGCTGGGGCCTTGTTGCCGGCACTGCCATAGTACTCTTTTGATCCTTGTAGAGGCTCCGTAGACATAGTGTGGGTTGTGTCTGTTTTGGGAAAGTTAGAACTAAAAATATATTAATTATATCATCTGTTCCACTTTAACTATGATTGTACAACGTACTATTTTGAAGGTTTGTTAATAACGTAACTAATGGAAATGAACTGGTGTTGTTCACATGACTTCTTACTAACTAACTAATGAAATGTATTCTTCTCTTTATTTTTGGGCAAGTTGGGTAGATGGCACTGTGCAGGATTTCTCGACCGGGGTAACTCTAGTGAGTGCCGGCCGCGCTCTCCGAGGTCGGAGCGTGACACACAGCTTCCTAGGATTGGTCGGTTATTACAGGAGATTCATAGAGGGCTTTTCTTCTCTTTCAGCACCATTGAAAAAGTTGACTCAGAAGGCAAGTATGTTTCAATGGACTAATGCTTGTGAGCGAAGTTTCCAGGCGTTGAAGGACAGATTGACTTCAGCACTAGTTTTGACACTCCTAGAGGGAACCGATGGTTATGCAATCTATTGTGACACTTCGGGCAGTAGATTGGGTTGTGGATAAATGCAGCATGGTAAGGTTATCACTTATGCTTCTAGACAACTAAGAAAGCACGAGAAGAATTACCCGACCCACGATTTAGAGTTAGCCACGATGATTAATGCACTAAAGATGTTGAGGCACTATTTGTATGGCATACATGTTGATATCTATACATATCATAAGAGCCTTCAGTATATCTTCAAGCAAAAGGAATTGAATTTACGTCAGAGGCGATGGTTGAAGCTACTGAAAGACTATGATGTTGATATGTTATACCATCCAAGGAAGGCGAATGTAGTAGCCGACGCCCTCAGCCATAGAACTATTGGTAGCCTATCATATTTACAGCAAGAGAGGAGTAAGATAGCCCGTGAGATTCATCAACTAGCTAGTCTTGGAGTTCGATTACTAGATTTAGGTGATACCGGAGTTACTATTCAGGACACGGCAAGATCCTCTTTAGTAACTGAAATGAAGGGATGCCAGTATGAGGATCATGTGCTAGCTCATTATAGAGATACAACCACTCAAAAGGAGAAGACAACTTTTGAGATTATGTGAGATGGAGTTCTCCTATATCGAGGTCGATTATGTGTTGCTAATGTGGCAGGCTAGCTGGAGGTTGTGGGAGAAACTCACTATTCTCATTATTCTGTTCATTCAGGAGCAACGAAGATGTATCATGATACCAGGGAAATATACTAGGGGGATGAAACGAAGAAGGATATACCAGAGTTTATTGCTCAGTGCCGTAATTGTCAGCAAGTTAAGATTGAGCATGAGAACCCCGGCGGATTATTGCAGGCTATAGAGATTCCGACTTGGAAATGGGAAGTAATTAATATGGATTTTATCACAGGCTTACCTCGTACCCAGCGTAAGTTCGATTCTATATGGGTGATTGTTGATAGACATACAAAATCAGCCCATTTTCTACCTGTCATGACTACGTATTCAGCGGTGGATTATGCAAGGCTTTACATAAAAGAGATAGTACGACTTCATGTTGTCCCTATATCTGTTCTCTCAGATAGAGGTGCTAAGTTTACAGCTAATTCCTTCAAGTCCTTCATAAAAGGATTGGGGACCAAGGTAAGTCTTAGTATAACATTTCATCCCTAGAGAGATGGTGGGGCTGAGCGTACTATTCAGAAAATTGGAGATATGCCATGGGCTTGTGTGACAGACTTCAGGGGTACGTGTCATTATCATCTTCCACTTATTGAGTTCGCATATAATAATAGCTATCATTCCAACATTCAGATGGCTCCATACAAAGCTCTTTACTGATGGAAGTGTAGGTCACCTATCGGATGGTTCAATGCTGGGGAAACTAAGATAGTAGGACAAGAGTTTATACAATAGGCAGTTAGAAGATTAAGCTTATACAGGAAAGGCTATTAGCAACTCAAAGTCGTCAAAAGTCCTATGCAGATAATCGATGTAGAGACTTGGAGTTTCAAGTGGACGCTTGGGTATTCCTAAAGGTATCACCGATGAAAATCGTTATGAGATTTAGTAAGAAAGGAAAGCTTAGCCCTCGGTACATTGGACCTTATAAGATCATACATAGAGTAGGCCAGGGAGCATATGAGTTAGACTTGCCTTCCAACTTGGAGTCCGTTCATCCAGTCTTTCAAGTGTCTATGCTCTGTAAGTGTATCGGAAATCCATCTAGAGTCGTCTCAGTTGACGATTTTCAGGTCAAAGAGTAGCTATCATATGAGGATGTCCCATTTATATACTAGATAGACAAGTTCGGAGACTGAAAACTAAGGACGTAGCTTCGATTAAAGAACTTTGGAGAGAAAGAATGTGGAGCAGATGACTTGGGAAGTTGAAGAAGACATGAAGTTTAGGTATCCTCTTTTGTTTCTACTTCCGGAGGAGGATCAGACTGAGACATCACTACCTTTAAGCGCGTATATGATACCGGATTCTTACGCTAGTTAATGTCATTAGTCGTGTGAGGCCATTGGTGTTATTGATGATTGTTGCCCCATGTGGATTTGTATTGTTGGGTTTTTAGCGTGATAGGTTGGCAGTAGTACCATTACAGAGGAGACTCTTCCAAAATTTCTATAGATATCTGGGGGAGGGGGGGGGGAGGATAAGATTCTTACATCCTGTGCGATCCAAGGTGACGTATAATAAATACGAGACTTGTTAATCACGATTTAAATTATTATAAATTCTTAATATTACTATATGTGATGTTTGAATATAAAATGTAAAGTTTGGAAAAAATCAAATTTATGTTGCAGAAAAACCGACTAAGGATTTGCTTTGTAATGAAGCTTTTTGAGCAGAACATTTCATGTGTTATATGAGGTCCTATTGGGACATATTATGTACCAAATTTAATTTCGTGGAGTGCAGTTTCCAACACTCTCAAATATTCATTCACAAGACGTCCGGATAAAAAAATATAAGCGTATGAAGAAAGGCCAATGCACTAGGGTGCCAAGCCAGCGCCTCTTTGACTTTTCAAAAGTGGATATATATATATATATGACTTAAAGTCTTCTTTTTCTTCATTTTTCCAGAGACCACCAACAAAGAAGACCCATAAAATTAAGGGTAGACTTTCTACAAGACTTTCAAAAACGATAAACATTCGGATACAAAATCAAGAAGCGATAACATTAGAACGATCCCTACGACGTAAGTATCATTATACCGCCTCTCTTTTTCTTTGTAGTTTGAATTTTGGAAGGTACTTCATGGTTAATAAAATACCTACTTATTGTATTTAAGCATTTTAAATCTCAAGGAAGGTTGATAAACTCGATTCTTAATATTTAGAACTCACGGGACGGTGATCGGAAGCCGAGAGTTCGATTCATTCCACTTGTAGTGATCTATTTTGTAGTCCACCCATATTGACCTCCTGTGCTGCTGATCTATTGAGTTTGGAAGGGTAAAGGGCATGGATAAACTCCACACGTGCTAGGGCAGTGGGCCGGTCGCTCGTTGTTGCAAGTTCAGGCTAATTGATAACTTGTTGATTGGGTGTATTATGGTATATTTGGGCTTTTTGTTTTAATAAAGGTCCCGAATTGCATGTACGTTTTTTTTTTTAGTTGTTGATTGTACTTTGTTGTTGTTTCACCTATAGTAGGCTTGAGGAAGCAGTAAAATCAGGGGAAATGCTGCCCGTTTTGTTAAAGATTACATTACTTTCGTTATATAAATGAGAGAGTCATTTGTAGCTTCACAATAGCTTCACTGTTTTTGTTGTAGATTAAGATGCACCTGAGCTTAGCATTATTATGGGACAGAGTTCTATGAGGTATGTTAAGGCTATCCCTTCTTTCCTTTTGACACAATCCATATGATACAACAAAACGAGCAAACACGCAACTTTCACAAATTACTCTATTCTTAGAAGTACTAGGATTGCCTATGTTCTCGATTCCCCATATGTGCTATTATTATATAGTCTATTCATGGGTCTCAGAAAATACATAAGTGATAAAGCTTATTTTGTGATATTAACCAAAGGCTTATTGATCTTATGACATCCCGAGAGATCTGATTGACTTACTTCTTATGCATTGCATTTATACATGCACATTGACCCATGACCATATGGCATTATATACACGTTCATTATATTTATATGGGGTGTGGGGAAAGGATACGGTGTTATATACGCACCACCACTCGATTAGTTGGTATACGTTGAGGATTTCGCCCAGTGAGGCAAAGATAATATGATGGGATGCCCTCAGAGGCTAGATGGTGTTATGTACGCATATACGTATGCATGATATGGCACGTATACACATATGCATGACATTTTAAATGTTTCATGATTCATAGTGCTATCCAGACTTACAGGTTGAGTCCTTTACTCCATGTTTCTTTCATGTCTTTTATATACTAATTTTTATGCCTTACATATTCGGTACATTATTCGTATTAAAACCCCTATTGCTTGGGGCCTGCGTTTCATGCCCGCAAGCGTAGGTAGACCGGCTGACGGTCCCCCTTCACAGGATCACTGCTCGGTAAGAATTGGTGTGCTCTATATTATCAGGAGCTACTATTGGGTTTTGGTACGATATTTTTATATACGTATGGGTATGACGGGGCCTAGTCTCGTCCTTTATATAGGTGTACACTCTATTAGAGGTATGTAGATAGTCATGTATAGTTGGATATTATTTGCCCTTGTCGGCTTCTATTTCGATATATAGTAGTCCATAGCAGCCTTGTCGGCTCACCCTACCGTATTCCGCACATATATATGTGTGTATGTGTGTATGTTTCTTTCACATATATTATTTAGAAGTTATTGATAAAAGTTAGGCATTACCTACCCCTATTTCATGTTTATATCTTAGATGTATGCTTGGGGGTGTTAGACAGGTAGGACTTATGAACTCGTGATGGCCCCTCGGTTTGGGTCTTAACGTTCAAAGTTCGAGCCTTTGTATTTATAGTTTCTCACGGATGGTGAAGACACGCACTACTGGATCAGCCAACCAGACACCAGTGCCCCCTACGATAGCCATGAGAGGTCGGGGTCGCGGTAGAGGTCGAGGAGGGCCACGTGTTGCAGCTAGAGCACCCGTCAGAGCGACAATTGAGACAGCAGTAGCTCCAGTTGGAGGGCAGGCACCTGAAATGCCTGTTGCTACCCCTAGACATTAGGAGACCCAACCACAATTCTAAGCTTGTTCGACACTTGGCTCAGGTGAGATTGATCCTAGTAGCATTAGCTACATTTTAGGCTAGGGAAGGAGCTTAGGCTCTTGCGGCTCATACTCCAGAGCAGCAGGCTCATGTTGGTCATACTCCAGGTGTGGTGCCAGTAGATCCCGTTATCTCGGTTCAACCTAAGGTTAGGCCAGAGGCATCAGAGGAGGAGCGGAAGAGGTTGGAGAGGTTCAAAAAGAATGATCCTCCTACATTTAGTGGCCTAATTACTAAGGATGCGCAGGGCTTTCCAAACTAGTGCTACTATATTCTTTGCACCATGAGAATTATGTAGGTGAGCGGAGTTGCTTATATTACATTTCAGCAGTTTGGGGCAGCAAAATAGATAATTGAAGGCTTACGAAGATGGTAGGCTAGCTGATATAGAGCCAATCACATGGGCTCAGTTTTCAAATATGCTTTTGAGTGAGTGTGTTCCCCAGACCCTTCGGGATGCGTGGTGCAGAGAGTTCGAGTAGTGCGTCAGGGGACTATGACGGCGTTGGAGTATGCCATTAGGTTAAGTGAATTGTCCCATCATGCACCTGCTTTTCTTTCCACAGTCAGTGAGCGAGTCTGCAGATTTATCGAGTGGATTAGTTATTGTCTTAGATTCAGCATGTCCCAGGAGTTGAATACTAATATTCAATTTCAGTATGCTGTGGAGTTCACAAAGAGGTATAGCATATTCGGAGTCAGGAAAGGAAGGATAAGGAGGCCAAGAGACCTCGAGTTCCTGGAGAATTTAGTAGGATCTACTCTTCAATTTATACCCATCATAGTGGAGGCTCTGTCATTCAGCCAGTCCAGTCTGCACTTTAGACTACTCGTGGTATTCCAGCTAGTCAGGGACCTCAGGAGTACTCAT
The DNA here is from genome assembly GCA_002018475.1 of Nicotiana obtusifolia. Taxonomy (NCBI): domain Eukaryota; kingdom Viridiplantae; phylum Streptophyta; class Magnoliopsida; order Solanales; family Solanaceae; genus Nicotiana; species Nicotiana obtusifolia. Next base: position 55,715 of record MCJB01052086.1, on the reverse strand, counting down.
ATGGGACAGTCATCTTTTAGTGCACCTCCTGCACGGGGTTCCTATAGTGGTTACTGTAGTCATCCAGCACAGACTCTGTACCAATAGCCATGCTCGCAGAGGAGTTGTTATGAGTATGGCGATACTAGGCATATCATGATAGATTGTCCCAGACTCTAGAGAGGCGGACATCATCAGAGCACTCAGTCTACGGACTCTGATCCAATTGCTACTTCACCTGCAGATTCAACTAGAGGTGGAGGACAACCGTGTTGAGGGCGTCCTACAATAGGAGGCCCTACTCGTTGTTATGCTTTCCCTTGCAGGGCTGAGGCTGCAACACTTGATGATGCCACTATATGTAAGGTTTCGGTTTGTCATAGAGAAGCATTAATCTTTTTTTGTTCCGGTCCTATTTATTGGTATGAGTCCTCCCATCTTGCTTCATCTATGGAAGTGTTTCGTGATTCTTGTGCCATCTTTATGTGTTTATACCTGTTGAGAGATTCTATAGTTGTATACCGTCTCTATCATTTTGTATTGTTTACTATTGAGAGCTATGAGACTATGATGAACTTTCTATTACTTAATACAATAGGTTTTTTTGTGATTTCTAGATAGTTTGGCTACGACTTGTGTTTTAGGTGCTCTATAGGTATGGGAAATCCATTATGTTTTGTGATTTTGGTCCGTGGTATTGAGTGAGTGAAATTTTTTCAGTTGGTGCGATGTGCATTCTACTTGTGATTATATGACGAGGTTGGGATCCTCGTATTTTCGTCTAGGTCGGTATGCTTGGATAGGGCTGCGTACCGTGGTGGAATTATGTTAGGATCAGATCCTTTATGATTGGTTCGTTTATTTTTTTTCTCCCTTGTGGAATGGATTTATAGAACAATACTGGTAGGGAGTTGTGCATATCGGATGTGTTGGGTAGCTCTCTCATGTGTCTCTCTTTCCATCTTCAGTTGTATTCGGGTTCTGATGGTTCGGTACGGATTGGATCATATATGTCTAGGCGGCATGGGGTGTGACCTATTGATCGGATGAGTAGGTATGAGGCTTACATGTTTCTTACGTCATTAGCAGTGTTGGGAAAGTTTGGAAGAAATGTCTAGTCAATATAAGGTTATCTACTCGTACCGGGTTTGATAACGGGCAACTTTTATGGCTAGAGGTGTAACTTCAGGCATATGGTCAATGTGTTACATCATGTTGTTATACTTTTTGGGTGTATGCATGGGCTATTGCAGCTAGTTTTGGTTGACACAGTGTGTTTGTGTGAGAATCGGGTCTTTGGGGGATGACCGGAAATTGAAATTTGGTTCTAAGGCTTACCTGTATGGGCGGAAGGAATACTCTTCAGTTGAGATGGTGTTTTCGGGCCTATGTGGATTGGGGTGATCTGAGAGAACCCGTGTGTATGTGTATGGTGAGTTTATATAGAAAATTTGATGGCTTTGGAGCGACTATTGGCACGTTCCAGGACAAACATTTTTATAGAGGGGGAGAATGTTACGACCCGACCTGTCATTTTGAGATTTAGCAATCCATTCGGTGGTTTGAGATCTTGAGTAGCTTCACAAAATGTATTGTGAATTATGTGTGTGGTAGGTTTCGATTTCCGAGCAGTTCGTGATAGATTTGGAAGAGTGATTTTTCATTTTAGAAGCTTAAGTTGTAAAAGTTGATCGGAGTTTGTCATTTGCGTAGACGACTCCGGAATGATATTCTGATGGTTCAAATAGTTTTTTATGGTGATTTTTGACGCATGCATATGTCCAAATTTAGATTTGGAAGTCTGTAGGTTGGTTTGGTGCTTTTTGGCAAAAATATGAAAAGTTTAATGTCCGGAAGGTTGAAAGATTTGACCAGGAGTTGACTTAGTTGATATTGAATTCATATTTCTATTCCGGGAGTTGGTATGGTTCTGATGTGTCATTTCGGACCCGCATGAAAAACATAAGGTCATTACGAGATGATTTGATATGGTTTGGCATGAGTTTCAGAAGTTAAAAGTTAAAAATATTCACTAAGTTTGACTTGAGAAGCGATTCGTGGTTTGAATGTTATTATGCACGACTTGAGGCCTCGAATAGGTTCGTTTTTGTTTTGGAATTTTTAAGTATATTCTGACGGGGTCCTGAAGGGCTCGGGTGTGTTTCGGGTTGATATTGGACCATTGCAGATCATGCTGGAAATGCTGAGATTCGGAGTACTAGTGTGATCGCACCTCCGGAGATATGGGTATAGGTGTCGAGCCGTAGGAACGGCACAGGAGGCGCAAGAGCAGAAGGAGTGGCTATGGAGCAGAGTCTGCAGATACGGAGATTCGATGCAGGAGAGGAAGCGTTAGAAGGTCTGCAGGTGTGATGTTAGTGGAGGCTGGATGTGTGCGAAGATGCGATGAGTTTTCGCATCTGCGAATCCACATAAGCGATATATTGTGCACATATGCGATAGGCCTAGGTTTCAGTGCTTCTCGCAGATGCGAGACTTTTCTCGCAGAAGTGGAGGTCTCAGGTGTAACTAAGTGACTGTATATGAGGAAGTGCTAGGCAGAAGCTTTATATATCGAGGGTTTGATTATCTCATCCCATTTTGAGTTAGAGAGCTCGATTTTGGCCAATTTCGGAGGGGATTTCCACGACTTGGATTGGGGTAAGTATTTTTTACTGAGATTTGGTTATATTTCATGACACCATCCCTGTTTTTATCATTTAATTGATGATTTGAATTTGAAAAGTTGAGGTCTTTAGTAAAAACTTTTCTAAATCATAAAATGATGACTTGCAAGCCGATTTGAGGTAGAAATTGGATGAATTTTGGTATGGTTGGACTCGTATCGGAGGGTCCGGTATACCTACGGCTCAATTTGCCCTTCTTCCCAAACATCATCATACCATTCATGGGCTAAACCGAGAGCAAAACCCTCTCTCCAAACATGAATGCAATATCACGAACTCTCTGATTGGCATAACTCTTTCGCCTAGACTTTGCTGCATAAAGCCGATCGTAAATCATCTTGACTATTTCCAAGGCATCCTAAACCGAATCAGTACCCAACTACCGAGCCTTTCTCGGCTCAAACTAACCAAATGGAGAACGGCACCACCTCTCGTATAAGGCCTCATAAGGAGCCATCTGAATACTCGACTGGTAGTTGTTGTTCTAGGCAAACTCAGCAAGCGGCAAGAATTGATCCCAAGAACCCCCGAAATTCATAAGGCTGCCACGAAGCATATTCTCTAATATTTGAATGGGGTGCTCGAACTACCCATCTATATAGGGGTGAAATGCTGTGCTTAACTCAACCTGTTTGCCCAACTCATGCTATACGGCCCTCTAGAAATGCGATGTAAACTTCGTACCCTGATTAGAAATAATGGACACTGGCACACCATGAAGAAGAAAAATCTCGCGGATATAGATCTCAATCAGCTGCTCTGAAGAATAAGTAGCTGTCACCAGAATGAAATGCGCCGACTTGGTCAACTTATCCACAATAACCCATACTGCGTCAAATTTTTTCATAGCACGTAGGAGCCAACCATCGAAATCCATGGTAATACGCTCCCACCTCTGCAGCCTCAGGTTGAGATCCTTCTAGTTAAACAAATATTGTAGACTGCGATGATCGGTGAATACCTCACACGACACACCATAGAGGTAATGCTTCCGAATCTTTAATGCATGAACAATAGCTGCCAACTCTAAGTCATAAATAGGGTAATTATTCTCATAAACCTTCTACTGCCGAGACGTGTATACAATTAAGTAGGGTAATGTGTACCGTGTATTGTGTATAAATTCTTATCATGAACCTTCAACTCCCAATGCTTGATGCATCATAATACACAGTGTAGGATCCTGATCAAGTGGGCTACACAAATACTGGGGCTGTAGTAAAAGTAGTCTTGAGCTTCTGAAAGCTCAACTCACACTTATCGGACCACCTGAATGGGGCACCCTTCTGGGTGAATCTAGTCAATAGGGCTGCAATAGATGAAAATACGCAAAACCCAGGAAGCTCCAAATTTCTATGGCTAACATAGGTCTAGGCCAGTTCTGAATTGCCTTAATCATCTTAGGATCAATTTTAATGCCCTCAGCAAATACAACATGTCCCAAAAATGCAACCAAATCCAACCAAAATTCACACTTTGGAAAAATGGCATATAACAGACTATCTCTCAAAGTCTAAAGTACAATCTGAAGATGCTGCTCATGCTCCTCTAGACTGCAGGAGTAGATCAAAATATCATCAATGAAGACAAACACAAAAGAATCGGAATGGGGCATTTGTCGAGCCAAATGACATCACTAGGAACTCATAATGCACATACCGAGTCGAAAAAGCTGTCTTAGTGACATCCGATGCCCTTATCTTCAACTGATTGTAGCCAGATCTCAAATCAATCTTCGAAAACACTATGGCACCGTGAAGCTGATCAAATAAGTCATCAATCCTCGGCAACGGATACATGTTCTTGAAAGTGACTTTTTTCAACAACCGATAATCTATACACATCCTTATCGAACCATCCTTCTTCTTCACTAACAACATCGATGCACCCTAGGGCTAGATAGTAGGCCTAATGAATCCTTTATCAAGCACATTCTGCAACTGCTCCTTCAGTTCCTTCAACTCCTGCGGGGCCATACGCTATGGTGGAATAGAAATGGGCTAAGTGCCCGAAGCAAAGTCAATATAGAATTCGATATCTCTGTCAGGTAGCATCCCCGACGGATCTACATGAAACACCTTTGTAATCTCACACACAACTGGTACTGAAGCAATGGAAAGAACCTCCGCACTAGAATCACAAATATAGGCCGAATATGCTAGACATCCCTTCTCCACCATACGCCGAGCCTTCATATAAGAAATAACCCTACTGGTAGAATGTCCAGGATTCCCCTTCCACTCTAATCGGAGCAACCTCGGCATGGCTATGGTCATCGTCTTGGAGTAACAATCCAATATAGCATGATAAGGTGATAGCCAATCCATGCCCAAAATAACATCAAACTCCAACATATGATTAAGTAGGATATATATATTAGTCTCACGGCTCTCGATGGAAACCACACAAGAGCAATAAACAAAATCTACAACAATAGAATCTCCCACAGGCGTGGACACATATATAGGAGCACACAACAAATCACGAGGCATAACTAGATATGAAGCAAAGTAGGATGACACGTATGAATAAGTAGAGCCCAAACAAAAAGAACTAAATCATCTTTATGGTAAACTGGAAAAATACCTATGATGACGACGTCAGACGACTCTGCCTCACGTCTAGCTGAAAATGCATTAAAACAGAACTAAGCCCACCACTCTAACCTCCGCTTCTCGGACGACCTCTATCTGGTTGGCCTTCACCTCTAACGGCCTGATCTCCACCTCTAATGGCCTGACCTTCTTCTAGTAACCTGACCCCCACCTCTAGCTAGCTGAGTGGGCGGTGGAGCAATCGAGGCCGGAATCATGGCACCAGAAGTCTATTATGGCAAGCCACCCTATGACCTAGGGAAAAATATAGGAATGTGCCTCGATTCCCTACAATTATATCAAGCACTCAGCTGCTATGACTGCTGACCCTAGAACTGACCCTGTCAACCTAAATAACCACCCTGATAACTCTAGATCGAAGGTGCACTAAAGAAGCTAATGGTGCACTATAGGCTAGCTGCTAAGGATGAGGCACGTTTGAACCATGACTACCCAAGGCAGCGTGGTATGCCTGAAGCGCTGACTTAACTGATGTGGAGGATAGACCCTACCAAACGGAACCCAGCCTCCAGATGATCTACCACTTAAACTACCAGAATGATAAGGGCTATTCTCAGATACCGGCCCCCTATCCTGACAACGAACTATTTCGATCCTTCTACCAATCTCTACAACCCTCTGGAAAGTAAAATCCTCTTCAGTCCCCTTGGTCATCTGTAGCCTAATACTAATAGTAAGTCTGTCGATGAATCTCCTCACTCCTTCCTCTGTAGGAAGTATGATAATTGCATGGTGAGCTAGGTCCACAAATCGGGTCTTATAATGGGTAACAGTCATCCTACCCTACTGAAGGCGCTCAAACTTCCTGTGATACTCTTCTCTTAGAGTGAATGGAATAAACTTCTTCGGAAATAGCTGCGAAAACTTATCCCATGTAAGTGAATTTGAAGCAGTTGGTCGGGTCAACGCTTAATCCTGCCTCCATCTGTTGGTAAAACCTATCATCCAGAACACTGCAAAGTCGTCCCCATTGGTCTCAACAATACCAATGTTGTGCAACACCTCATGAAAACGGTCCAAATAATTTTGTGGGTCCTCGGAAGGTGCACCACTGAAGTGAATAGGTAAGAGTTTTGTGAACTTATACAATCTCATCAATCCCTTAGAAGACATCGTGGGCCTCTCCTAATTCCGTTAAGCCATCTGCTATAGAGTGTAAGTAGCAGGACTCTGTGCACCTCCTCCAGCTAGAGAGACGGCTGGTGCCACCGAAAATTCACCGGTGTAGGCTAGACTCTCCATCACGCCAACTAAATGGACTAGAGCGTCTTGAAGCGCGAGAGTGGCTATAAATCCCACCGGTACCTGAGCAGGTCCGACTGGTGCAATATGAGCTGAGATCCTCCGCATGATCAATCTAACATTCCACTTTGGGTGCTGCTGCTCGAGCATTAGGCTGATCTTTGCCTCTACCTGAGCCTCAGCCTCTAGCTCGACCTCTATCTCGGCCTCGGCCTCTACCCCTGGTACTGGTTGCAACAGGGGGCTCCGGCTCCTTTCCGGATATAGATGTTATGTGTGTTCTCACCTTCTAAGCTTGTCATGACTCGCGAGATTGAAGCAAGCTAATGCTCTGATACCAACTTGTCACGACCTGGAATCGTAGCCTTGGGGTTGTGATAGCGCCTAGCATTCACTTGCTAAGCATGCCAACGTGAAATAAGTAATTAACCAATTGTAATAGTTAATAACAGATTAATGATATTCAAGGAGAAATAAATGCCAAATATAACATAGTACAAATAAAAACCATGCGATACTAACTACTCCTAGAAATTCAGAATCACGTGTACGCAAGCCACTAGAAGCCTTGAAAGATAGTCTGAAATAAATATAATTATTCTAAAGAGATAAATATTAAAAATAGGAAATGGACGGAGAGTTCAAGGTCTGCAAACACCAGTAGATCTACGTCAAGTCTCCGAAGTGAATGTAATCCGAGCCGACGCACCTCAAGCACCACTGGGATCAATACTAGTATCTGTAAAAGAAGTGCAAGAGTGTAGTATGAGTACAACCGATCCAAAACTATCCGTAAGTGTCGAACCTAACCTCAATGAGGTAGTAATGAGGCAATGACAAGACAGCTACGTAAAAACCTTGTACATATATATATATATATATATATATATATATATATATATATATATATATATA
>MCJB01052086.1:4275-45266 GCA_002018475.1 Nicotiana obtusifolia | reverse complement strand
TTACAGCAACACAAAACAGTCCATAAAACAGTCCGCTACAAGTGAATAACTCGAACTCACGGCTTCCGATCACCGTCCCGTGAGTTCTTACACACATAGAACGAATTACCAAGACTTAACAGTAGAAAACATGTATTAAATAGAGCAGTAAACTCACCTTTCTTTTTAGATAACTCAGCCCTTGCTTTGATTCCTCGAACTCTAGGGTTTACCTTCAACTAGAACTTGAAAGAGATGAAAATCAATTAGGGTTTGTGTGGTGTTATTTTGGGGAGGGGTTGCAGGGGTTCTTTTAGGTTTTGAAGCTGTGAAATGATAATGAATTATCATGCTTTAGAAGCTTTTAAAATCCCTCTCTTAACCGACTTGGGGCTTTTAACTTTTAGCTCTTACTTTTGGCAAGTAGGTGATGCACCTACTTGTCACCTACCAGCCTGCGCAGTTCTAGGGAAATGCAATTATCTCAATACTCCGAGATTCTATTGACAAACGGTTTGAAGCATTGGAAACTAGACTCAGAGACCTTTAATTTGGTAGGTAGATCACCCCGTAACTCCTTGTAAATTGGGAGACAATCGCAGAAATAGTTGACCTAACGTTTAAGTAAAATTGTGAACCTAAGTTACGACAACTTTTGTCGACTTTTGTTTCATAACTCGTTTGACTTCAAGACTTATGAAACGGATATCATATCATTCAAATACCTTAAAAAATGAAAATTTGGTAATGTTAAACACCTCTCGATTTTCCCAAAAACGCGAGTTACAACTTCCTTAACTCGTTTATCCTCTAATACTTGTTAACCGCCCTTATATACCTTTGCATCGTTTAGGACCAATAGGACTAAACTCTTATTGTCTCAAAGGTAATTCTCTTCTCGAACCAAGGTAGACTATCTTACAGTGTAATCTAACACGTACAAATATGGGTTATAACATACTCCCCCTGCCTTCGCATTAGCGTACCAATGAACGGGTTCGCAAAGAGTAACTGACATGCTCCCTCCTAGGGCTCCATAACCCTACGCGTTCGTGAGGGAGAGGACATGTTAGCGAAGGGTATACCCCCCACTACTTCGAGTATCGTTCATGACCAGCACATCGCGTTCGCAAAGAAGAACCTCATCCCCGGCCCAAATTCCCCTTTGCAATCGTGAAGCACATGACGCTAGATATTAGCACCAGCCAAAACGATCAATTCTTTCAAGTTCAAATGGTCCGTAGCCTATCTTAAACTCACCCGAGCCCTTCGGGCTCCAAACAAAACATGCACACAAGTATAATAACATGATACGGACTCGCTCGCCCCATCAAAATACAAAAATAACATGTAGATATAGGAATAGGACATCAAAATACATAAATTTTTCAAAGAAACTCAAGAACTTCCAAATTCACAAGGGAGCGTCTGAATCCTATTAATTCAAACCTCTGTTGGACCAAATTTTACGAACAAGTTTTAAATAGTAAAATGAACCTATACTAAGTTCCAAAACAAAAATCCGAACATGGTAGGAGTAAAGACAACCTTCGGTTAAACCTAGGGAATCTTTAAACATTCAAGTTACTAGTTTTGATCAAATCATGTAAAAATATGTTAGGGACTTCTAAATTCAATTTTGGGCATACACTCAAGTCCAAAATCACGATACAGACCCACCGGGATTGTCAAAATACCGATCTGGGGTCGTTTATATTCAAGTCATTATTAAAGCTAAAATTCATGTTTTCTTCAATTTTACACATAAAATCTTTCTGTAAAAAGACTCGGACTGTGAAGGAAAATCGCGATAAAGTAAACAGTGCTATCGAGGTCTCATAATACGAAATAAGGGCTACAACTCAAAATGACCTGTCGGTTCTTCACAACAGGAACTTTGAAATAAATTGAAATCCGGGCTGAGTACTGATTCGACATGTGTATCGGAGCAATAAATTTAAATCCGGGTGATTACCGATCAAGATTGTGTACCGGAGCGTTGAAATGGAAACCTGATACCGGTCTGTGTTGTGCATCGGAGCACTAAATGACAATCTAGCTGAGTACCAGTTAAAGTTATGTACGAGAGCATTGACTTGAAATTAGGGCTGAGTACATGTTTGGGGTTGTGTACCCGAGTATTTGTATTGAATACACGTATTAGAAGGTGAATGCATACAAAATAAAACAAGAATACCTGCATTTGAAGGAAGGGACATGTAAATAGAATTTAAAGTCCTACATTGGAAGTGGGCACCTATAAAATGGAATTAGAATTGCCGATTAAAAGGTAGGTGCCTGGAAAATTTAAAATACCTGCATTGAAGGTGGGTACTTTTAATATTTAAAATATCCACATTAGAATATGTGCACTTGTAAAATTTAAAATAACCGTATTGAAAGGTAGGCACCGGTAAAAATTGAAACTCATGCATTAGTAGTTGGGAGTCTGTAAAATATGAAATACCCACATTGCAAGGTGGGCGCCTGGAAAAGAAAAAAAGCTATCGCGTGCAACGCAGTTGATTAAAGAGCAAAATATTTGGTGAAATAAACTCTACAAAGCTTTTGTCTTTTCATTGTTTTCTGCATTTGCAATTTTACGTTATTATATGTTGTGTTTATTCCAAAGAGTGTTAAAAAATAAAATCATAAGGAGAAAATGTGATTTATTGATCAACCATATCCTGACTTTAGTTGGTACCAACAGTTAGCATTGTACATAAGAATTCTACAACTTAATTCCGAATAAACCGAGATTCACTGATACGTAATTCATATAGCTTCAAATGGTACCTCAAGAATACCTAAGTATCAACAAGATTAGTTCGTCTTGATTCAGGTCAAAGGTTTTGAGTTCTTCATATCCTTATGTTTAAAGTGCATATCACCATAAAAAGGTCCTAATTCACACATATTTGAAGTGTTTAGTATTTGGGCATTTTTCGAAGCATACTCACACTTGAAGAACGTTCAATGCATGCCACTATGATACCATATGCTTGGCCTTCATGTAAGTATCCTCCAATTTGAGAATACTTGGAATAGGATCATGTAGGGCTTGTTATCAGATTTTAGTCTAGACTTGATAACAAGTAGGATATTTATTTTGAATGAAAGTGACTAATTCTTCCTAGAAAATTGCATTGTGCTTCAACTTTAAGTTTTCATTGCACTTTATTTGCTCGGGCGATTTCTCTTTTGTGGTTTTGCACTTATGGACTTGATCTTCACTTGCTTTTTGTTTCCTTTACACTTGTACTGTTGTTTTTATGTGTTCCTTGGAACTTGTATTGTTGGTTCTATGTCTTCCTTCGAATTTTGCTCTCCTTCTTAAGCTTTCTTCTTTCCCGTTGGAGCTTTTCTTCCCTTATGAAGTCCTTTTGGAGTTTTCTAATTTTTTGTCATTGCAGAGTTTTTCTCCATCCTTGGAATTTGTTTCCTTTTGGACTTAGGGAGTTTTTCTCGTTTTTGTTGGAAATTTTCTCCTTTGGATTTGTGGAGCTATTGTTTTCTTTTCCAATGTCCTGTCTTAGATTTTTCCTTTACTTACATCTTTCGCCTTTTCATGCTTGTCAACTTCACTCAGGTCTTGTTCCAAAATCTCACATTTCTAGTGCACTCAAGTAAATCGAGCCAAAAGAGGGGTAATGCATTAGAGAAGTTCAAAGAAAATATTGTAAGCTCAAAGGGGGAATAATAGGGATCTGTCACGACCAAAAATCTCACCAAAGGATCGCGATACCGCCCCACCCGCTTGCTAGGCAAGCCAACAGTCCAACAACAATAACAAAGCAATTTATTAAGTCTTTAATAAAATCATGATAGAATCCAAAAGTAAAAACAGTCGTGAAACATATATCATAGATAAAATATCTGAGACAGGGTCTACACGACCACAACTGTCTACCTAGCCAAAACTCCGATGTCACAACTATCAGAAGAATCTAACAAGAGTAAGTAGAATACATAGAATACATTGTTTATTTTGATGAAGTAGATAGACATAATAAATAAGTAGGAAAGAGGACTCAAAGTGATGCGAATTAGTCAATTGAGAAAGGACATAATGGTATTGAAAATCTACTAGTAATCGTAAGACGTAAGCGTGAGGAGGATAGGGGAGATATGAACTATGAAGGAAAAGGGACTGCCGACGAATGAATCCATGTAAACGTATGTGGTAACAAATAACCTTAAAGATTTAAATCACGATACAATGAAATGTGCAAACCAGGAAAGATGGGTGATATTAACCTTATAAACAATAGGCAACCTTCAAAGAAACACTTACCATGACGGTACTAGTTCCAATATCCCGACAACCAATAATAAGAGCTCAGCACGGACATAAGTGACACAGTTCAAGGGGACTTTAGAATTTAAGCTAAGAATTAATTCCAAAATGCAGGAAGCATTGTATTGATAGAAATTTTGCCAAATAGTCAACATTATGACTTAAGGAGGAGTAACCCTCAGTCATGAATTAATGACCATACGGACTTTAGCTAAACCAAAAGAAAAGGAGTCGACTAGGATAAGTAGTTCACAAGTTAAACCGTGTTAAAAGTTATAAAGGACTCGGACACCGAAGAAATTACTAAATGAATGAAAGGATGAAAGAAGCAGAATCAACCCTATAAGGTAACAATCGCCCAAAATGATTCCTTGGTACACGAATACAAGCTCGTATAGACATGTAAGAAACACAGGGTTGTATGAATGGTTACATTTTGTAGTGAAATCTGTGACTTAACAACCGTGAATTTTTACATTCGAGGACAAATGTCCTAAGGGGGAAGAGGATGTTATATCCCATATTTCACACGTTAAAGTGTGTAGTGATTTAGTCGAAATAAGCTAAGAGATCAAGACTATTACCAAGTTCATGAGTGTATAAAATCATGCATAGCACATAATGTAAGGTTTAGAAGTTAAGCAAATCGAAGAAAATAAGTTTGGTCGAAAGACGGCAAGTTGGGAATATTATAACACACACTCTTAGGGTAAGACCAGGGTGCTTAACATTATAATAAGGTGCTGCTATGAGGTATTTTAGTCGTATGATAGTCGTTTTTTAAGTTTTGGAGTCAAGCGAGTTATGAAACCAAAGTCGACTGCTTCTTGATGTAGTATGTTTGAGGTGTTTGTGTGTGTGTTCTGTTTTCGAAGGGTTTCGAGCTAGGTTTCAACTGGTTCTTGATGTAGTAGCTTGGGTGTGTTATTATTGATGTTGTTCGTACAGTATTAATGTTTCTTTGAGTTAGATAAAAGTGGAATTTCATAGGGAAAATATTGCCCGATTTTCAATAAGCTACCTGCTAGCTTAGAAATATGTTTGTAAGTTCTTTTATGGCATTGACTACAAGTTTTAATGTCTTAATGTAGATTAAAGCCTTCTGGAAGATATACGTTGAATCTTTAAGTAAATGACAAATGTATGTTAAGGCTCAAACTTTCTTTCCTTTGCCATGAACAACAAAGAACTTAACCATAATGCCGCTACTTTAATGGGAACTCTATTCTCAAGATTAAAGCTTGAGAACTTCATGGTTTGATATTGTTATAGTTCATGTCTCTTATGGTTCTTTGTCTGGACCACTTCCCCCGGTGATAGACTTTGAATCTTATGTCTTCTTATGATCCTTGATGAATCTCGGACAATTGATACAGACATAGTTACATAATGATATCGGAGGATAACAACCTTGATTCACTCCAATTAGATCCATAAGGCCCTTTGGAGTCATTGCTTGCATTGCACTTATATATGTGTATCTAGTTTCTTACTAAGTCACGCTATAGTCAGCCGTGTACGGCACTTATATGTGCACGCTCCTGCAGCTTGTTTTGACATTACCGAGTCCTATTAAGGCTGGGTATGACCGAGTCCTCTTCCAGGTCGGGTACGTTATGATATGACATGAGACTTTACTGAGTCCTCTTCGAGGCCGGATATGTTATGTTATGACATGAGTTTCCCCACAAAGTAGCTTGATACAATATTATATGGCCACATTGAGTGGCTTGATTTTTACATACATGCATATATCCTTGATTGTGAGAGTATACTCCCTTAGGGGCTTGTTATCAGTTTCAGGTTGGCTTTTGTACTCTTCCTTATGTAATGACCCGACCGGTCATTTTGAAAACTTGTATTTCTGTTTGGAGGTTTGACGTCGTGAGTAGCTTTAGATGGTGTATTTTTACTTATGTGTATGATCAGTTTTGGTTTTCAGGTGGTTCGGGATTTTCTTGGAAGAATGATTCTCATTTTAGAAGCTATAAATTGAAAAAGTTGACTATATGAGGTCAAATACGATCTCTTGCATAGGGAGCACCGGTTTAGAGTTTTGGAGATCGGCGTCGATTGAGGTCATCCTCCTGTAAGTCGGGACTGGCACATCGAGAAGGGGAGTCCGAGGTCGAACATCATCAGAACTAAGCTCGAAGCCAAGGCGTTCAAGATGAGATTATCAAGACCGATCCGGGTAAAACATCTTATGGTAAAAATATCTGATTTTCATAACGGAAGGGCCGGAAATTTCGTGAAATGTAAACATCTCGGAGGGAATCACGACCCAAATTAGCAAAGACGTTGAACCCAATAATTTTTGGGGATTTTTTACCCTGTAAATAAGTCTTTTACCTTCTATAGAATTATTTTCCCTTCATATATAAATAGACAACCCTACTGTAAAAAGATAACACAAGATTCGATCAATATACAAAGTTTAGCATATTTTAACTATTTTCTTCATCAATACTAATTTCATTTTTTTTCATCTTAGAAGATTCCACCACAACTGAATTAATCAACATCGGTGGTTTGCTTACTCTCTTACTCATTGAATTTAGCCTTTATTTATCGTTCATTCTTTTATTGTATCAGGCCAAGTCACGTATCCTTAAAACCAAATGTAAATTTAATTGTTACTCGTAAATAAGGGTAAACAGTTTGGCGCCCACCGTGGGGCTAGGGATAATAGTGAACGTTTGATACAAATTTCTGTCACACACACTATTTTACGTTGTTGTTTGCAAAAAATTTTTTGTTTCAGGTTATAACGCAACCATGTCGCACTCACAATCTATGCCTCAGTTCGTCAATGGCGAGTTTGACCTCCAGGGCAAAAATAACAAAGTGATGCCCGGTAATGAAATTCCAGTCGACACCAATTCTCAAATGGCGATCGATGTGGATCAGACATCTGGCCCGTCGAACAGTGTTCAAAGAGAACACCGCTCAAGAACTCAAAACGACGAAGGAGACGGGATTAGTCTCAAAATGATACTTGACATGTTACAAGCCCAGTAAGCGGCCATCACTCAGTTGCAAAGTTGGACTCAGGTCTCAAATAGGGTTGAAGCCGGTTCTGGTCGAGGAGTCATCCCCGAAAACCAAACCAGTCACGGCGCAACCGAACGAAAGCAGATCGGGGGTGAATCCCGGGATTATGAGGATGCTTGAAGAACTGACCAAGCGAGTCGGGTCGGGCAAGAAGAAGATTGAAGCCAATGACAAAAAAGTAGAAACATACAATTCAAGGGTGGATAAGATTCCAGGAGCACCCCCGATGTTGAAAGGCTTAGATTCGAAGAAATTCGTGCAAAAGCCTTTCCCAAAACCTATACCAAAAAAGTTCCGCATGCCATAAATCCCCAAGTACAACGGGACATCTGTCCCAAATGAGCACGTAACAGCATACACCTGCGCCATAAAGGGAAATGATCTCGAAGATGACGAGATTGAGTCCGTTCTCTTAAAGAAATTTGGAGAGACCTTGTCAAAGGGAGCAATGACTTGGTACCACAACTTGTCCCCGAATTCCATCGATTCTTTTGCCATGCTTGGGGACACCTTTGTAATGGCTCATGCGGGTGCCATCAGAGTCGAGACACGAAAATCAGACTTATTTAAAGTTAGGCAAAGAGACAACGAGATGCTGAGGGAATTTGTGTCTCACTTTGAGATGGAACGGATGGACCTACCACCGGTTACTGATGAATGGGCCGTGCAGGGCTTCACCCAAGGGCTCAACGCTCGGAGTTCAACAGCTTCACAATAGCTTAAGCAAAGCTTGATTGAATATCCGGCTGCTACTTGGGCAGATATTCACAACCGATATCAATCGAAGATTAGGGTCGAGAACGATCAATTTGGGGCCCCCTCGGGATCCACTTACCCCATCAGAAATCGCGATAGGGTTCGAAGAGATAATTACCGAGAACCAAGATCGAACAGGGACAGGCATCGACGATATCCCGGAGATCGAAAAGCCATTCCATTATGGGATCGTAACTATTTACGGAGAATAGCATGCTGCAAGGGAGATGTTTGCAGTAGAAGAAGCAGAACCGAAACCGACCGCTTTTTCCCAAAGAACCACCAAATAGCAATCATAGGCACCACCTTCAACAAACGAAGGTGAACAGTATCATCTCGAAGATGATGACTATGGGGTTCCCTGGTCGTTCATCGGTCCCGACGAGTCCAATGCAACAAAGTCAACAGTGGAGGAACTCGAGCAAATTGCACTCCGAGGCGACTCGCCGGATGGAAAGGTATATTTGGGCTCGGGCCTAAGCTCCGAGCTCAGGGCAAAACTTATTAAATTTCGTTTAGCTAACAAAGATTCTTTTTGCTTGGTCCCATCTTGACATAACAGGGATACCACCGGAAATCGCAACTGACAAATTGAGCATTAATCCGAAATTCCGGACGGTCAAGCAAAAGAGGAGGCCTCAGTCCGAAGTCAAACAAGCATTCATCAAGGATGAAGTAACTAAGCTTTTAAATATAGGGTCCATACGGGAAGTCCAATAACCGGAATGGCTAGCAAATGTAGTTGTAGTTCCTAAAAAGGGAAATAAGCTAAGAATGTGCATAGACTATAATGATCTCAACAAGGTGTGCCCTAAAGATTCTTTTCCCTTTGCCAACATCGATCGCATGATCGATGCTACTGCTGGCCACGAGACCCATAGCTTTCTCGATGAAAAGACATCCTTCATCACTAGGTATGGTACCTATTGTTACAACATGATGCCATTCAGGCTAAAAAATGGGAGGGCTACTTATCAACGCCTAGTAAATAAGATGTTCGAGGAACAACTAGGAAGCTAAAACCCTAGGTGAGGCCAAAACTAGATACCCACATTTGGAAAATTTAGCACTCGCTTTATTGAGTGCCTCTAGGAAGCTAAAACCCTACTTCCAATGCCATCCCATATGTTGTAGTAACAACTTATCCCCTGATGAATATTATGCACAAACCTGAGCTATCAGGCCAACTAGCCAAATGGGCCATCGAAATAAGTGGGTAGGATATCGAATATCATCCTCGAACCTCGATCAAATCTCAAGTGCTGGCTGATTTTGTCGCCGACTTTACGCCGTCGCTTATACCGGAGGTCGAGAGAAAACTGATGACCGAATCGGGGACTCCTTCGGGAGTGTGGACTCTGTTCGCAGACAGCGCCTCCAATTCAAAAGGATCGGGGCTTGGTATCGTACTAAAGCCCCTAACTGGGAATACAATTCGATAGTTTATTAAGACTGTAAAATTAACTAACAAAGAAGTAGAGTATGAAGCTATGATTGCAGGTTTAGAGCTGGCCAAAATCCTGGGGGCAAAGATAATCGAGGCCAAATGTGATTCCCTCCCCGTAGTCAATCAAGTGAATAGGACTTTCGAAGTTAGAGAAGGACGAATGCAGAGTTATGTGGAAAAGCTTCAGGTCACACTACATAGGTTTAAAGAATGGACCCCACAGCACATACCGCGAGAACAAAATAGTGAGGCCGATGCCCTCGCCAACTTGGGATCATCGATCGAAGATGAGGAGATCGAGTCCGAAAAGGTCGTACAACTTTTGAGGTCGGTGGTGGAAGAAGGACATGCCGAAATTAACTCGACAAGCTTGACCTGGGATTGGAGGAACAAGTACATAGAATATCTCAGTTCAGGTAAGCTCCCTTCGGATCCTAAGGAATCGAGAGCATTACGCACAAAGGCAGCCCGATTCTGTTTATTCGGTGATGGAATCCTATTCAGAAGAACATTCGGAGCCCCCCTCGCAATATGTCTTGGGTCCGGCGACACCGAGTATATCTTAAGGGAGATACATGAAGGCACATGCGGGAATCACTCTGTCTCCGAATCCTTGGTTTGAAAAATAACTCGAGCCGATTACTATTAGATCGATATGGAGAAAGATACGAAGGAGTTCATACGCAAGTGCAGCAAGTGCCAAAGGCACGCACCGATGATTCACCAGCCCGGAGAGACATTGCATTGAGTCCTATCTCCATGGCCATTCATGAAGTGGGGGATGGACATCGTCGGCCCTCTCCCTTGTGCACCAGATAAAGCTCAATTTATTCTTTTTATGACTGACTATTTTTCCAAGTGGGTTGAAGCACAGGCATACAAAAAGGTCAGGGAAAAGGAAGTGATCGACTTCATTGGGGACCATTTCATATGCCGATTTGGAATGCCATCGGAAATCATATCCGATAATGGCACGCAATTCATTGGCAGCAAAGTAACGAAGTTCTTCGAAGACAACAAGATCAAGAGAATATTATCAACGCCATATCACCCTAGCGGCAATGGACAGGCTGAGTCGACCAACAAAACCATAATTCAAAACTTGAAGAAAAGGTTAGCCGACGCAAAGGGAAAATGGAGGGAAATACTGCCCGAAGTTCTATGGGCATATCGCACAACCGAGAAAACCTGCACCGGAGCCACTCCATTCTCCTTAGTTTACGGTGCTGAAGCATTAATACCAGTGGAAGTAGGCGAACCAAGCATCAGACTCCTATACACAACCGAAGAATCAAACCGAGAAGCTGTGAACATCAATATCGAATTATTGGATGAGAGAAGGGAAGCGGCCCTTGTTCGAATGGCGGCACGGAAACAAAAGATTGAAAGGTATTACAACCGGAGAGCCCATCTTTGATACTTCAGTGTTGGGGAGTTGGTACTCAGAAGAATCACACCCAACACTCGAGATTCAAATGAAGGAAAGCTAGGACCAAATTGGGAAGGGCCCTACGCTATCTTGAAGGTTACCATAAAGGGATCTTACAAGCATGGAACCATGGATGGAAAACAGCTGCCAAACAATTGGAACGTGAGCCACCTAAAAGGATACTATTGTTAAGGTAATTCTTTACCCTTAATTACGAGTAACAATTAAATTTATGTGTGGTTTTAATGATACGTGACTTGGCCTGATACAATTAGAGAATGAACGATAAATAAAGGCTAAATTCAATAAATAAGATAGCAAACCACCGATATTGATTAATTCAGCTGTGGTGAAATCTTCTAAGATGAACGAAAATGAAATTAGTATTGACGAAGAGAATAGTTAAAATATGCTAAACTTTGAATATTGATCGTATCATGTATCTCTCCTTTTTACAGTAGGGCTGTCTATTTATATAGGAAGGGAAAAGAATTCTATACAAGGTAAAAGACTTATTTACAAGGTAAAGAATCCCAAAAATTACTGGGTTCAACGTCTTTGCTGATTTGGGCTGCGATTTTCGCCGAGATGTTTACATGTCACGAGATTTCCGGTCCTTCCGTTACGCAAATCTGATATTTTTACCATAAGATGTTTTACCCGGACCGATTTTTAATAATCTCATCTTGAATGCTTTGGTTTCAGACTTCGTTCTGATGATGTCCGACCCCGGACTTCCCTTCTCGGTGTCCCGGTCTCGGCTTACCGGAGAGCGACCTCAATCAACGCTGATATTCAAAACCCAAAACCGGTACGCCCTATGCAATCGATCGTATCCGATCCCATACAGGTAGTCCCCTCGTTTTTTGGAGAGTAATGACAAGAAACGACATGAGCCGCCGTTTTCAAGATTAGGTTAAGTGGAGACATACTTATAGCTAACAACACGAAGTTCGAAACATCAAATCAGATAACACAAAAACGTCTTGGTGATGAATGACGGCAGCATGATGACGCACATGGCCCCTATCAAAAAGGTCCTTTTGTGTCCCAGCTGGCGACAAACCCTGTGATCCCTGCAAATACCAATTAAAACTTTCCCATCTCGTGCTTCAAACCGCCGTTTTTTGAAAAGTATAAATAGCCCAATCATTCTTCAATTTTAACATTTTGTGTCGTTTGAATATCTTCTTGCTCTTGCTCTCTATGTTTTGTTCTTCAAGTAACCTCCCTTCATACACTTCCATTTGCTCGCTTCCCATCTCTTCAACTCCAATGGTGAAAACATCTAAATCCGTTCCTCAAAAGCAACAACCTTCTTCCTCTCAACCCACTGAAGAGGTCGAGCCTGTCATTGCTGAGGGAACCTTGGCAGAGCCTCCTCTAAAAGGCTTTATACCGGTTGAATGCTCAACCGGCTACGATTTTAAGGTAGAGAAGGCTTCATCAGTACCAAGCCGGGGTGAGCCGATTGCTAGGTACATCAGCTCAATCACGAGCAAAATTCTTGATAGGGTGAAAATGGAATGTAACTGGGTCGGCAAAGATGTGGTGGTCCCCTCTACGGATGAGGTGATTACCACCCACGTGGAGGGCTATTTGAGTGTTTACACTTACCCCTTCACGTTGGGACCTTTGGACCCCATTATTGTCGCCTTTTGCAAAAGGTACAACGTTACATTGGGTCAAATCCACCCTTCCGTTTGGCGAATAATCCATCTTTTCCGGGTTTTTGTGAGTGAGGTCGACGGGCATCCTTTTACCGTCAATCATTTACTTCGACTATAATGTCCCGAGTCTTACGAGGGGGACTAATAAAGCTTGCTCGCCGGGCTAACAGAGCCTAGTTTTCGAGCATCGATGAGGACAAGGAGGGGGGTTAGATGAGCCGATTTGTTCGAATAAGGACGTCGGACTTAATCCCCACAGAAGATATGTCGTTACCTGAAAAGTGGAACATGGACCATAAGAATCATTTTTCTATCCAAATTTACCCTTTTTTTTTATATCTCACTAATATATTTTGTAAGACATAGTTGTTTCTCAAATGCCGGCCGCGATTCAGCACTTGGAAGAGTGGGTCCTGAAGGTGGTAGCTCAAAGGACCTACTCGGAGCGCGCCTGGCGTGAGATATCGAAAGGCCTTTGGGAGGCCAAAAATCATGATGAGCTCGATAATGTTCATATTTCTTGTTTCATGTGATCAGCGCTGCTGCTATCTCACTTCCTCCATTCTTTGTAGGTCTATCGAAGGACGCTGAATTGAGGCCGACATCCCCCGGTAGAGAGGTTCTCTACCCTCCCCCTGTTTCGGAGAAGGAGGGAGAGAAGAAGAGAAAAGAAGTCCCCGGTCCCTCAAAGCCCGAAAAAGAGAGGATTAAGAAAAAGAGCATAGCTCGTAAGCCCTGAATTGCCAACCTGGCTATTCGGTTGAGCGATGACTCCGAGGAAGATAGGGACCTCGGTATTTCAAATAATGAACCATCTCGGACAGTCCCCGAGCCGAGGACCGATGAAGCTTTCATCCCTCGAGTATAGGACATCAATACAGGGGTGAGGACCGGGGTTTGCACTGACCCAGGGGAAGCAGTACAAGGAACCTTGGACCTCCCAAAAACAATGGACTCTCCCTCTTTCTAAGAGGCAGCCTTCAATGAAACCCGGGCTGCAAAGATGCATACGCCGAGCAAAGGCTAGGTAACGGCAGGACCCTTCGAAGACTTTTTTGATAGAGTGCATCGGCTGATACCTTCGGGCTTGAAGTGCCGGGGAAAAGTCCTTCTGCCGAGACGAGCGGGGTATCTATCGGTCCCAAGTTAGTCGATAGAATTCCCGCTCCAAGTTCCAATCCTGATCGAAAGAAGATAATAAAGTTCGCCATTCCCGAAGACGCTAGGGCTCTGGCCGCGCCTGTGGGCATGGCTAGCTACCTTCGGTGTTTGGTGACCAAGGGAGATCAGGCTGCAATAGATGCGATGGATGAGGCCTTTTTATTCAATGAAGCTCAACAGGCAGCAAATAAGGTAAAATTTCTCATAGGCTCTATTTGGCGTTTGTTACCTTATTCTTCGACTTGTACTGACCGTTTTATTTTTTCTCACACTTGCAGTCTTGGGTGCTTCATCATGAGGCGTTCCTTCGGCTAAAGGAAGAAAAGGCACGTCGCCGGTGACTCGAGGGGGAGATGTCGACTCTTCGGGCCGAGCTGGACTTCATGCGCAGAGAGAATGACAAAACACATGACCAGCTGGGACAGCAACTTGACTGAGTAAATCAACTTCGGCCGCATTGAGCGAGGCCAAGGTAGAAACCAGTGAATGGAGAGCCAAGGCTGATATATTGACTTCAGAAAAGGAGATCCTCCGGGCTCGTGTAGTCCCCTTGGAGGAGCATGTTTCGGAGGAACAAGAGAAAATCGGGACTCTGACTAAGAGCACCGATACACTTTAGTTCCAAGTCGAGACGCTCACTCTGGATCGAGATGTTCTGGTTAACGAGCTGCAATTGGCAAAATCCGAGATTGTCACGTCCAAAGCCGAGATTGCCACATCCAAAGCCGACGCCGATGATCTGATAGCTCAATGTAGAGCTGATGCTGAGGCCGCCCAAGAGCAATCAAAGATTCTGGTCGAGTACGCCAAGTGCCAATCTCGTCTTTCCGTTCTTGAGGAGCTACAAGCTCGAGGCTTCGATCTATCCACTTAGGTCGATGATGCAGTAAAGATTGAAGCCGATGTTAGAAAGCGGGCCTTCCCTGAAGAAAAATAAGAAGAAAAAGATTCTGATTGATGCTGTCAGTCATATAATATGGCCTTTTTGTATCACACTTAATTTTATATATATAAAAGAATTCCCCTTTTTTGTCTGACTTTGTTATGAAATTTCCAATCTTGCAGACTTTCCTGCCTCCCAGGCTTAGTTAAGATTTATTTCACAATAGGTTTTCTTCTTTCATGGCTGATTGAATAAGGCCCATACCTCAAAAGGGGGTTCAGATTTGCGTTGATAGGTATTATTCCTTTTCGAATTTTGTTAATTCGACAAGACATTGGTCCGTTTAGAAATTGGATCTGTCTTAAAAGATCTCAACTCGATTCGGCCTTAACCTTTAACGAATTTGGATTTACCTTAACAGGTCTTATTTCTTTCTGAATTTTGTTAGCTCAATATAGCCTTGGCCTATTAGGAAGTCGGGACTATGCCTTAGCAGATTTCGTTCTCTTCCGAATTTTACTGATTTGATTCGTCCTTAACCCTTTTAAAGAATCGAGGCCTTACTTTGGCAGGTTTCAGTCATCATCAAACTTAACTCAGTTCGTCCTTAGCCCTTTATAAATTGCGATTTGCCTAAGTAGGTCTTATTTCCCTTCGAGTTTTGTTAACTTGATACGGCTTTGGCCTTTCAAGAAATTGGGGTTTGCCTTAATAGGTCTTATACCCCTTTGATTCCGCGCAGATATTTGAACAATGTTAGTTTTTGATAATGTAATGAAAATCGAAGAGGCCCTTGGGCTCAGAAACAAAATATTAGTGCCAAGGAACTTTTATTACCATTCATTTGCTTGTACAACTTTGCTTAAGGGGCATATCAGTCTACTTGGGCACGGTACTTTCGACCGTTTGACCCTTACATTGATTCTTAATGATATATGAGAAATCCCCTCGAATTGAAGTAGCTAAGCAAAGATTCGAAGTAGGCAAGCAATCTCCAGATACTCAAGGTCAATCGAAGCTGTGCACCAAATATTATTATCTCCAATGAGCGACCGATCTAAGTTAGCATGATTCCTGGTTGCCTACTTCGACTGGTATTAATGCTTCAGCACCGTAAACTAGGGAGAAGGGAGTGGCCCCGGTGCTGGTTTTCTCGGTTGTGCGATATGCCTATAGAACTTCGGGTAGTATTTCCCTCCATTTTCCCTTTGCGTCGGCTAATATTTTCTTCAATTTTTGAATTATGGTTTTGTTGGTCGACTCAGCCTGTCCATTGCTGAGTCGAAGAATTGCTTGCCATTATCGCATACGATTTTCGATGGCATCCCAAATCGGCAGATGATATGGTCCTAAATGAAGTCGATCACTTCCTTTTCCCTGTCCTTTTCGTATGCCTGTGCTTCAACCCGCTTGGAAAAGTAGTCAGTCATAAAAAGAATAAATTGAGCTTTACCTGGTGCACAAGGGAGAGGGCCGACGAAGTCCATCCATTCGGAGCCGGAATGATTCCTGCATGTGCCTTCATGTATCTCCCTTAAGTTGTGCTAGATGTTGAGTGCAAGTTGGTGCCAAGTTGCTTGCAAATTTCCTTCAAGATTTCTAAGATTACCAATATTCTATTTAAGATCGGTATGCGACTTTCAAGATCCTGTACTAGATTGATTTAAGCTTATTATCATATATTTAGGGACTATATCTATTGCTTTCCTAGTTAATTAAGGTTATGATTTCCTTTCCCAGGATTGTTGGAATTTCATTCCAAGAATGACTTGGTTTTTGTTTCCTATTATTTTTCCTTTTCCTAAGGTAGTTGGACTTGTTGTCCAAAGTAGTTTAGTACTTTCTCTCTTTATTTTTTTAGCCTTAATTTTATGAACCTCTCCTACCTATATAAGGGGTGTCTTCTTTATTTTTAGACTTAGATTATCATAGATTATTATCAATAAAATTGTGATATTTTTCTTGCACTTTTGTGTGGCTACTCCTGGATTTATTTTTCAACCTTCAAGACTCAACTTAAAAGGGATGACCGGATATTGAAATTTGGTTCTAAGGCTTACCGGTACGGGTGGAAGGAATAATCTTCAGTTGAGATGGTGTTGTTGGGCCTATATGGATTGGGGTGATATGAGAGAACCCGTGTGTATGTGTACGGTGAGTTTATACATCAAATTTGATGGCTTTGGAGCGACTATCGGCACGTTCGAGGATAAACATTTTTTTAGAGGGGGAGAACGTTACGACCCGACTTGTCGTTTTGAGATTTAGCATTCCGTTCGGTGGTTTGAGATCTTTAGTAGCTTCACATAATGTATTCTGACTTGTGTGTGTGGTTGGTTTCGGTTTGCGAGCAATTCTTGATTGATTTGGAAGAGTGATTTTCATGTTAGAAGCTTAAGTTGTAAAAGTTGACCGGAGTCTGTCTTTTGCATACACGACTCCGGAATGATGTTTTGATGATTGAAATGGTTGTGTATGGTGATTTTGAACCCATGCATGTGGCCGAATTTTTATTTGGGAGTCTGTAGGTTGGTTTGGTGCTTTTTGGCAACAATTGAAAAAGTTGAATGTCCGGAAGGTTCAGAGGTTTGACCAGGAGTTGACTTTGTTGATATCGAGTTCATAATTCTGTTCCGGGAATTGGTATATTTCCAATGTGTCATTTGGGACTTGCATAAAAAACTTAAGGTCATTCCGAGTTGATTTGATATGGTTCAGCATGAGTTTTGGAAGTTGAAAGTGCAAAATATTCCCTAAGTTTGACTTGAGAAGCGATTCGTGGTTTGAATGGTATTATGCATGACTTGAGGCCTCGAGTAGGTTCGTGTTTTGTTTTGAAACTTGTAAGTATGTTCGGACGGGGTCTTGAGGGGCTCGGGTGTGTTTCAGGTTGATTTTGGACCATTGCGGATCAAGTTGGCAATGTTGAGGTTTAGAGTACTAGTGTGATCGCACCTTCGGAGATATGGGTATAAGTGTCGAGCCTAGATGCGGCACAGAAGGCGCAAGAGCAGAAGGAGTGGCTAGGGAGCTGAGTATGTAGATACGGAGATTCAACGCAGGAAAGGAAGCGCAGAAGCGTTAGAAGGTCTGTAGGTGCGATTTTAGTGGAGGCTGGATGTGTAAGATGCGATGAGTTTTCCGCATCTGCGAATCCGCATATGCGATATATTGTGCGCAGATGCGATATGTCTGGGTTTCAGTGGTTCTCACATATGCAAGACTTTTACCACAGAACGAATGTCGCAAGTGTGACTAAGTGACTGTATATGCGAAAGTGCTGGGCAGAATCTTTATAAATCAAGGTATTTTGAGTTAGAGAGTTCGGTTTTGGGCAATTTTGGAGGGGATTTTCACGATTTAGATTGGGGTAAGTATTTTTTACTTGGATTTGATTACATTTCATGACTCTATCCTTGTTTTTATCATTTAATTGATGATTTGAATTGGAGAAATTGGGGTTTTTAGTAAAAACTTTTGTAAATCATAGAATGATGATTTGAAAATCGATTTGAGGTCGAAACTGGATGCATTTTGGTATGGTTGGACTCATATCAGAGAGTTTGGTATACCTACGGCTCAACTTTCCCTTCTTCCCGAACCTCATCATACCAGTCATGGGTGAAACCTGGAGCAAAACCCTCTCTCCAAACATGAACGCAACATCACGAACTCTCCGATCGGCATAACTCTTCTGCCTAGACTTTGCTATACAAAGCCGATCCTAAATCATCTTGACCTTTTCCAAGGCATCCTAAACCAAATAAGTACCCAACAACCGAGCCTTTCTCAGCTCAAACCAACCAACTGCAGAACGACACCACCTCCCATATAAGGCCTCATAATGAGCCATCTGAATACTCGATTGATGGTTGTTTTTGTAGGCAAACTCCGCAAGCAGCAAGAACTTATCCCAATAACCCCCGAAATTCATAACACTGGCATGAAGCATATCTTCCAGTATCTGAATGGGGCGCTGGGACTACCCGTCTATCTAGGGGTGAAATATTATACTCAACTTAATTCGTGCCCAACTCATGTTGTATGACCCTCCAGAAATGCGATGTGAACTGTGTACACTGATTAGCAATAATGGACACCAGCATACCGTGAAGACAAAAAATCTCGCGGATATAGATCTCAGTCAGCCGCTCTGAAGAATAAGTAGCTGTCACCAGAATGAAATGCGCCGACTTGGTCAACCTATCCACAATAACCCATTATGCGTCAAATTTCTTCATAGCACGTGGGAGCCCAACACCGAAATCCGTGGTAATACGTTCCCACTTCCCTTCGGGAATCTAAAGCCTCTGAAGCAAACCACCAGGTCTCGGATGCTCGTACTTCATATGCTGGCAATCAACCAATAATGCTGCCTCAAACCCTGATACATCTTGGTGGCACCCGAATTAATGCAATACCGCAAACTGTGGGCCCCTCCAGAATCAACTCACGAAGCCCATCCACATTAGGCATACAAATCCGACCCTGCATCCGCAACACACCATCATCTCCAATAAAAACCTTCTTGGCATCACCGTGCAACACCGTGTCCTTAAGGAAAAGCAAATAGGGGTCGTCATACCGACGCTCTCTGATGCGCTCATACAAAGAAGACTTAAAGACCGTGCAAGCAATAACCCGACTAGTCTCAGAAACATCTAAACTCATGAACTTATTTGCCAAGGCCTGAACATCTGATGCTAGCAGTCTCTCACCAACTGGAATATATGCAGGGCTAACCATACTCATATCCTTTCTACTGGAGGCATCGGCCACCACATTGGCCTTCTCGGGTTGATACAAAATGGTGAAATCATAGTCTTTTAACAGCTCTAACCACCTCTGCTGCCTCAGGTTGAGATCCTTCCGCTTAAGCAAATATTGGAAACTGCAATGATCGGTGAATACCTCACACGACACACCATAAAAGTAATGCCTCCAACTCTTCAATGCATGAACAATAGCTGCCAACTCTATGTTATGAACATGGTAATTCTTTTCATAAACCCTCAACTGCCGAGATGCGTATGCAATTACGTAGGGCAACGTGTATCGCGTATTGTGTATTATTCTTATCATGAACCTTCAACTGCCAATACGCGATGCATCATAATACATAGTGTAGTATCTTGAACAAGTGGGCGACACCAACACTGGGGTTGTAGTTAAAGTATTCTTGAGCTTCTGAAAACTGAACACACACTTATCGGACCACCTGAATAGGGCACCCTTCTGGGTCAATCTAGTCAATAGGGCTGCAATAGATAATAACCCGCCAAACCCAGGAAGCTCTGAATTTTCGTGGCTGAAGTAGGTCTAGGCCAGTTCTGAATTGCCTTAATAATCTTGGGATCCACTTTAATGCCCTCGGAAAATACAACATATCCCAAAAATGCAACAAAATCCACACAAAATTCACACTTTGAAAAATGGCATATAATAGAATATCTCTCAACGTCTAAAGTACAACCTGAAGATGCTGCTCATGCTCCTCTCGACTGCAGGAGTAGATCAAAATATCATCAATGAAGACAAACACAAAAGAATCAAAATAGGGCCTAAATACCCGATTCATCAAATCCATATATGTTGTTGGGGAATTTGTCGAGCCAAATGGCGTCACTAGGAACTCATAATGCACATACCGAGTCAAAATACTATGTCACCGTGAAGCTGATCGAATAAGTCATCAATCCTCGGCAACGGATACTTATTCTTGATAGTGACTTTTTCCAACAACCGATAATCTATACACATCCTCATCGAACCATCCTTCTTCTTCACTAACAACATCGATGCACCCTAGGGAAAGATACTAAGCCTAATGAATCCTTTATCAAGCAAATTGTGCAACTGCTCCATCAGTTCCTTTAACTCAGGCGGGGCCATACAGTTTGGTGGAATAAAAATGGGTTGAGTTCCAGAAGCAAAGTCAATATAGAATTCGATATCTCTGTCGGGTGGAATCCCCAACAGATCTACACGAAACACCTTTGTAAAATCATGCACAACTGGTACTAAATCAATCGAAAGAACCTCCGCACTAGAACCACAAATATAGGCCTAATATGTTAGACATCCCTTCTCCACCATATGTCGAGCCTTTACATAAGAAATAACCCTACTGGTAGAATGGCCAGGAGTCCCCTTCCACTCTAATCGAAGAAACCTCAGCATGGCTAAGGTCATCGTCTTGGTGTGACAATCCAATATAGCGTGATAAGTTGACAGCCAATCCATGCCCAAAATAACATTAAAGTCCACCATAACATAAAGTAGGAGATCTACACTAGTCTCACGGCTCCCGATCGAAACCACACAAGAGCGATAAACAAAATCTACAATAATAGAAGCTCCCACAGGCGTGGACACATATATAGGAGCACTCAACAAATCACGAGGCTTAACCAGATATGAAGCAATGTAGGATGAAACGTAAGAATAAGTAGATCCCAAACAAAAAGAACTAAAGCATCTTTATGGTAAACTGGAATAATACCTATGATGACGGCGTCAGACGACTCTGCCTCACGTCTAGCTGAAAATGCATAAAAACATAACTGAACCCACCACTATAACCTTCGCTTCTCGGACGACCTCTAGCTGGTTTGCCTTCACCTCTAATAGCCTGACCTCCACCTCTAATGGCCTGACCTTCTCCTCTAGTAACATGACCCCCGCCTCTAGCTGGTTGAGTTGGTGGTGGAGCAATCGGTGCCGGAATCATGGCACGAGTAGTCTATTAGGGCAAGACGCCCTGTGAACTAGGGAAACACATAGGAACGTGTCTCGAATCTCTACAAGTATAACATGCACTCGGCTGCTCTGACTGCTGACCCTGGAACTGACCCTGTCAACCTAAATAACCACCATGATAACTCTAGATCAGAGGTGCACTATAGATTAGCTGCTCAAGATGAGGCACGTTTGAACCTTGACTGCCCGAAGCATCGTGCGATGCCTGAAGCGCTAACTTAAATAACGTGGGAGGACAGCCCCTACCAAATGAAACCCTGCCTCCAGAAGATCCACCACTGAAACTACTAGAATGATGAGGCTTATTCTCATATACTGCCCCCTATTCTCTACGGCCCTCTCGAAAGAAATATCATCTTTTGTCCCCTGGCCATCTGTAGCCTAATGCTAATATTCAGTCCGTCAATGAATCTCATCACTACTCCCTATGTACGAAGTATGATAATAGCATGGCGATCTAGGTCAACAAATCGGGTCTTATAATGGGTAACAGTCATCCTACCCTACTGAAGGTGCTCAAACTTGTTGCGATATTCATCTCATTGACTGAAAGGAATAAACTTCTCAAAAAATAGCTGCGACAACTGGGATGGTGAATCAATTGGTCTAATCAGCACATAATCCCGCCACCATCTCTTGGCAAAACCTATCATCAAGAACATGGCAAAGTCGACCCCATTTGTCTCAACAATACCCATGTTGTGCAACACCCTGTTAAAACGGTCCAAATAATATTGTGGGTCCTCGGAAGGTGCACCACTGAATTGTATAGGTAAGAGCTTTGTGAAGTTATCGGATCTCATCAATCCATCAGAAGACATCGCGGGCCTCTCCCAGGTGGTTACAACAACAATCGGGTGAACTACCCCAACTGGTTGGACTATTGAAGTCTGATATATGGGTGCCATATGCTTAGGAGTGTGAGTGGCGGGAGTATGTGCTCCTCGTGCAGCCAGAGAGACGGCTGGTGCCACCGAAAATGCACCGGTCTAGGCCACACTCTCCATCAGGCCAACTAAACGGACTAGAGCGTGTTGAAGCACGGGAGTGGTTATAAATCCCTCTGGGACCTGAGCGGATTCGACTGGTGCAGTATGAGCCGAGATCCTCCTCATGATCAATCTGACGCCCCACTTTAGGTGCTCTTGCTCGAGCTCTAGACTAATCTCTGCCTCTGCCTCGACCTCTAGCTCGACCTCTGCCTCGGCCCCGGCCTTTACCCCTGGTAGTGGTTGCAACAGGGGCTCCGGCTCCTGTCCGGATGTAGAGGTTATGCACGTTCTCACCATCAACGAGATACAAGAATGGAATGATTTAGATGTTTCCATATCGATCCTCCAGACTCTACTAAGCTTGCTCATGATTCGTGAGATCGAAGTAACTTAGTGCTCTGATACCAACTTGTCATGACCTGGAATCGTAACCTCGGGGTCGTGATGGCGCCTAGCATCCAGTTGCAAGGCATGCCGACATCAAATAAGTAATTAACCAATTTTAATAGCTAATAACAAAATAATGATATTCAACGAGAAATAAATGCCAAATCCAACATTGTGCGAATATGAACCATACGATACTAACTACTCCAAGAAATTCAGAATTACGAGTACACAAGCAACTAGAATCCTTGAAACATAGTTTGAAATAAATAAAATTGTTCTAAATAAATAGATATTAAAGGTAGGAAATGGACGGAGGATTCAACATCTGCGAACACCAGTAGATCTATGTCAAGTCGTCGAAGTGAATGTGATCCAAGCCGACGCACATCAAGCATCACTGGGACCAATACTAGTATCTACAGAAGAAGTGCAGGAGTGTAGTATGAGTACAACCAACCCAATGTACTCCATATGTGTCGAACCTAACCTCGACGAGGTAGTAAATAGGAAATGACAAGACACCTACGTAAAAACCCTGTACATGTATATATTAAGCAGCAAAATAATAAGAAGAATGATAAATACTAACTGGGAGGGGAGACATGAAAGGGGAGATATCAAGGAAATGGCAAGTACGAAATCACGAAATAACATTTCAAAACGAAGCAACTATATCACCAAGTAACTCACCAAAACTGGAAATCAAATAAAACAATGATATGAGAATGGCACAGCATCACCCTTCGTGATTTTACTCTCGTCCTCACCATGTAGAATCATGAATTTTATGGCACGACATCATCCTCCGTGCTTTACTCACCGGCACGGCATGACCCTTCATGCGTTCACTTTCAAATCTCTCAATATATAATAATGAATGCAGTTAAGGCACGACATTACCCATCGTACTTTTTTCTCTTCCTCACGAAGCAATAATATAAATCCAAATAAAAAAAGGTGGGAATTAATTCCACTCAAAATATGGTGCTGTGATATCAAAGTTCAACTTCCAAACTAGTCAACATCTTTAAATAAACAATAAATACGAAACAAATATTTTTAAAAAAGTAATAATCTAACATAAGCATGGATAACATAATTAACAAAATAATATATTACAAAGAAACAATTTCCACCTGCATGTTTTAACTCAATAACAATGCATAGGTACTCGTCACCTCACATATACATTGTCCCTACACATAAAACACGTAGCAAATAGACCAAAAAGTCCCAATATCTCAACTCAAGGTTAACCACGACACTTACCTCACTCCGCAACCAAATGAATGCTTAACCATGGCTTTTCCTCTAGAATTAGCCTCCAAACCAATCAAATCAAATCAAATATAGTTCAAATAATTCAAAATAAGCTTCGAAACTACCCACAAGTTAAAAATGTTCAATCTTTTAGGATCTTGGGAAAAGCTAACAAATGTCAAACCCGGGCCCGCTTGGTCATAACCCGAGATTCGGATCAAAACCCAATTACCCATTCACCCTCGAGCCTGGTTATGCGAATAGTTTCAAAATCCGACCTCAATTTGAAGTGTAAATCTCAATTTCTCAAAATCCCCAATGTCTACCTAAATCCCTAACTTCTACCATGAAAAAGCATAGAATACAGGTTAAAGATCAATGGGTGTTTCTGGAAATGTAATGAAACAAGTTAAAATCTACTAACCTATGATGTTGGTATGAAAAACCTCTAGGCCAATATCAAAACTTGAAAATGGTGAGAAATGGGATGAATCCCCATTTTGGAATGTTTTAAATCTCTAGCCTCAGGTCTTCATCGCATTCGCAAAGGACTTGACGCGATCGTGAAGCAGCAACGGCCAAAGGCCATCGTATTCGCGAAAGCTTACACCCCCCTGCCTTCTAATGTGCCGGGGAATTTCGGCACATATTGATACTATTTGATTAGAAATTGCTTGTTCCACTTGATAATTATCATGTTATTTACTTAGTTTTCGTTTAGTTTCAGTACATGGATGAAAGAACCCCAAAAGCGCGAAAAGAAGGCCAAAAGCTGTGCCAAGGCAAGAAAAGAGGCCAACAATACAACAGGAGTAATTATGCGACCGCAAAGTGGATCTGCGAGTCGCAGAATTTGAATGTTGATCGCAGAGTCAGGAAGAAACTCTAGCCGAAGTTAGCAGAAGAAAGTTGTCGACAATGCGATCGCAGAATGAAAATACGCATCGCATTATCGCCGCAGATGCAGACAGAGTCTTAGGTGAAAAATCGAAGGGAATAGCGATCGCATTCTGCGATCGCAGAATCAATCTGCGGTTCGCATTCTGAAATGCGATAGGAAGGAAAAGTACTGGGGCAGTCTGCGATACGAGATGCATATTCTGCGGACCGCATTCCTGATATGCGACAGGAATGCGATCGCAGAAGACAAAGTCGGCCCAGCAGTTATTTAAAGTCGCCTCGGTTTTTGGGCCTCTATATATAGCCTTTCTAGGGTTATGTGTAGGGGACGAGTCAGATTTTTAGAGTGAAAACATAGTGCTTTTGGTTAATTGCAACTTGGGAGAGATATTTGGGTGATCAAAACTTGGAAATCCTTATTTTTGTAAGATGAATTCAATTTCTGTTATTTGTTCTTTAATTCTAAATATGTGTAGCTAAATTTCAATACTAAGGTTGTAACCCTAGATGGGTAGAATGTTACTGAACAATTGATTTTGATTCCAATTTTGTAAGAAGCTTGATGTTTATTTATTTCTCGTTCTTAATTGAATCGTTAGTGGTTGCAAACATTAACGGGTGCCAACTTACACTATTGAATCTTGGAAAAGGGAGATAGAGTTTGGTAGAAATAAATAACGACGATTCAAGGCTTTAACCCTTGTCTAATAAAATCACTTAGGAATAAGAAGATTTTAAGTTGGCAAATAATTGGGTACTCGTAATTTTGACTTTAATGTATTCGGGAGAATCATAAAAGGATACGTTGTCTAGATATTGGAAAATATTGGATAGCACATTATTAAGATCCAATTGCATATCAAGAGCGGGAATTAATATCAATATCAATACATTCTACTACATTAGGGGGAGCAGAACCTTAGTATCTCGACTTCATAGATTTATTCAATTATTCTTTTCAATCAGCAATTATTAGTTTAATCATCTTTACATATTCAACATCAATATATTTTATTTTGTTACTTGATCGAATTAAGACTAAGCGAAATACTACGTTAATCAGATATTCGTTTCACGCCTATTCCCTGTGGGATTCGACCCCAACCTCGTTGGGTTACTATATTTGACATCGATCGCTTACACTATTCTTAAGGTGTAATTTGAGCGGATCAGATAGCAAATTTCAAGTAAATAATCTCACAGTTAAATAATGACTACAGAATTAAGAAAACAAGTAATTCAACTAAACATGTAGTACAAGTTGCAAATAAGAGATAAGACAATTAGACATGTGAAATTAGACTAAACATGTTGACTATAACATGCTAAAGTAAACTAAAGCATGAAAAGAAACTACGTAGCTAAAATCGAAATCTCAACATTTAGCCCGTGTACGCACTCTTCACCTTGCGTACATGGCCTCCACATATCACAATTGTCACAATAATACCAAATCCTAAAGGGAATTTCCCCACACAAGGTTAGACAAGTAAATTTTCTCAAACCACGCTA
Organism: Nicotiana obtusifolia; assembly: GCA_002018475.1. Classification (NCBI taxonomy): domain Eukaryota; kingdom Viridiplantae; phylum Streptophyta; class Magnoliopsida; order Solanales; family Solanaceae; genus Nicotiana; species Nicotiana obtusifolia. Next base: position 18,777 of record MCJB01052086.1, on the reverse strand, counting down.
AATCAATCAACTAGAAGGCCTTTCCCTCAATTTTCCAACTCCAAACAGCTCGAATCTAGCCAAAACAAATTCCATACTATAAATATAACCATAGAAAACTAATTTAAATAATGAAATTACAATCTTAGCAAAGAATTAAAAAATTGCCCCAAAAAGTCACTTCGGGCCCGAGTCTCGGAACCCGACCAAAATTGAAAAAAATTGAACACTCATTTGATATCGAGTCCAACCATACAAGAATTACTCAAATCTCATTTCGTCGTTCAAAACTCAAACATTTAGCCTAAGAAGTTCTATCATTTTTCCCCAATTTTTCCAACTCAAATCCCTTATTACATGATAGAATCAATGATAGATTAGTGGAATTTAATCAAAATCGAGTTAAGAACTCTTTCCCAAACAATCCCTCTGAAAATCCCTCGAAATATCGCCTCAAACCAAGCTCTCTAAGACCAAATTGTGAAATATGAAATAAACCCACGATTTCGAACTCAAGTTCTGCTGCCTGGCTATTACACATTGCAATGGCGAAGAAGAAAACAAGGCTTCCCCCTAAATGGCCTTTGCGCGGTTGACTCCACGCGAACGTGGATAACTGATACCCAGACCTACGAAATCGCGAACCTGCCCACGCGATCACGAAGCACAACTTTGCGTGACCCTGCTGCCTCACTTCTTTGTAGGCGAACGCGATCCTCTCTACGCGTTTGCGAAGCACAAGATTCACCACTGCCGCGATCGCGACCCTCTCTCTGCGAACGCGAAGAGTAAAAATCAACAGACCACAAAAATCCCTTTGCGATTGCGGACCAAATCTCGCGATCGCATTAAAGGAAACCAAACCTAAAAAAACCAGCAACTTCAGTTATTCCTAAATGATCTGAAATGCGTCGAACAAGGTCTGAATTACACCCAAGGATAGCGGGACCTCAACCAAGCATATCGACAAGTCCTAAAACATCATACGAATATGGTTGAAGCGTCAAATCACATCAAAAAATACTAGAATCACGAATTGCGCATCGCTTCAAGCCTAAGAACTTATGAACTTCTAAATTCTGAAACCAAGGCTGATTCATACCAAAACAACTCCAATTGACCCCAAATTTTTCACACAAGTCATAATGACATTATGGACCTATTCCAACTTCTAGAATTAGGATCCGACCCCAATATCAATAAAGTCCACTCTCGTTCAAACTTTCCAAAATCTTCCAACTTTCGCCAATTTACGCTGAAACGACCTTACGGACCTCCCAACCAACATCCGGACACGCTCCTAAGACCAAAATCATCCTACAGAGCTATTGGAACCATCATGTCTCCATTCCTGAGTCATCTTCACACAAGTCAAACTACGGTCAACTCCTACGACTTAAACTTCCAAGTTAGGGACTATGTGTCCCATATCACTCTGAAACTCTCCCGAACCCAACACCAAGCACCCCGAAAAGTCATGTAACCACAATCTAATATAGAGGAAGCATAATTTAAGGGATTGGGTCTAAAATACTCAAAACAGCTGGCCGGGTCATTACAAATACCCTGCTAACCCCAAGAAACTCCTCATCTAGGTCGCTTTGGTAGGACGAGGCCAATCATGGACTGCCTCGATATTCCTAGGATCCACCTTAATGATATCACCTAATACAACATGCCCCAAGAAAGCCACAGAACCCAACTAGAACTCGCACTTGGAGAATTTAGCATAAAGCTTATGTTCCCGCAAGGTCTGAAGCACTAATCTCAAATGCTGCTCGTGCAATAAGTCATCAATGAAGACAATGACAAATGAATCAAGATACGGCATGAACACTCAGTTCATAACATCCATGAATGCCGCCGGGGCATTAGTCAAGCCTAAGGACATCACCAAAAACTCATAGTGGCTATATCTAGTCCGGAAAGTCGTCTTCGAAATATTCGAAGCACGAATCTTCAGCTGACGATACCTAGATCTCAAGTCGATCTTAGAGAGTACCCTAGCACCCTGCAACTGGTCAAACAAATCATCAATGTGCGGCAAGGGGTACTTATTCTTGATCATGACCTTGATCAACTGGCGGTAATCAATGCACACTGCATACTCCCGTCCTTCTTCTTCACAAACAATATCGGTGCACTCCAAGGCGACACACTAGGTCTAATGAACCCCTTCTCAAGCAACTCCTAAAGTTTCTCCTTTAAATCTCTAAGATCCTTGGGAGCCATACAATAATGCGAGGTAGAAATAGGCTGGGTGCCTGGAACCAAATCAATTGCGAAGTCAATATCCCAATTCGACGACATACCTGGTAGATCAGCAGGAAATACATCGGAAAACTCTCGTAACACTAGCACTGAATCTAACACGGGAGTCTCTGTAGTAGTATCCTGAACAAAGGCTAAGTAGGCCAAGCAACCCTTCTCGGCCATATCTCGAGCCTTCAAGAAAGAAATGACCCGGCTGGAAGTACCGACAGACGAACCCCTCCACTCTAATTTGGTCAACTAAGGCATCACCAAGGTAACAGTCTTGGCATAACAATTAAGAATGGCATGGTATGGGGACAACCAGTCCATGCCCAAGATAACCTCGAAATCAACCATATCGAGCAAGAAAAGATCCGATCAGGTCTCACATCCACAGAAAGTCACCACATAGGACCGATAGACCCAATCCACAACAACAAAATCACCCACTAGCATGGACACATATACAGGAACGCCACTCGCGGGACACATCCAAATAAGGAGAAAATAAAGAAGAAACATAGGATTAAGTAGATCCTGGATCAAATAACTAGCGTTCCTCCGGCAAACAGAAATAGTACTTGTGATCACTGCATCAGAGGAGATTGCCTATGGCCTGGCGGGGATAACGTAGAATCTATTTGGAGCGCTACCTGACTGGCCTCCACCTCTAGAACAACCCCAAGCCGCCTGCCCTCCGCCTCTGGCCGGGCGGCGTGATAGCTGGTGCGGTAAGCATAGGCCGATAGTCCTGCTGCTCGGTCTTGCCCCGAAGTCTAGGACAAAACCTCTTCATGTGGACAAGATCCCTGCACTCGAAACAGCCCCTTGGAACAGTTGACTGCTGACCTGAAGTCTGACCCTGATGGCCTGAATACCCACTAGAAGAACCCTGAATAGCTGGCGGGCGGTAAGCACTCTCTGGAATGGCACAAAAATAGGATCGTGTTGGAGCACTCCAAGCAGGTGGTGGTGCTGACTGCATGGGCCTACTGGGCTAACCCCTTATGAACTGACCTCTACCCCCAGGTGGGGCACCACTTACTTCCTTAAATTGTCGGGGCTGCTTGTCCCTCAGTGCAAACTCTCTGCTGCGGTTGCGAATACGCTCGATCCTCTGAGCTATATCCACAACCTATAGAAAAGAATTCCCCATCTCTGCCTCACGGGCCATAGGTACCTAAATCTCAGGGTGCAGACCTGCAATGAACCTCCGCACCCTCTCTGCGTCTGTAGGGAGTATGATAGCTACATGGCGAGACAAGTCAGTGAACCTCGCCACATAGTAGATGACAGACATATGACCCTGACGGAGTCGCTCAAACTGGCCCTGAAGCTCCTCTCTCTTAGAAGGTGGTATGTACTTCTCTAAGAACAGATGTGGAAACTAATCCCAAGTCAAAGAAGGTGAACCCGTTGGCCTACTATGAAGGTAAGCCTGCCACCATCTGTGGGCCTTGCCCTCAAGCTGAAAAGTGGTGAAGTCTACCCCATTAGACTCCAATATCCCCATGTTCCGGAGCCTATCCTTGCACCGATCAATGAAATCCTGGGGGTCCTATGACCGCTCACCCCTAAAGTTAGGGGAGCTAAGTCTAGTCCATCTGTCCAGCCGCTTCTGCTGATTAACGGTCGTGACTGGTACAGCCTCTGGCATAGCTGTTGTAACAGGCTGGGCTCCGCCCGCAGGTAGTGCATATAGGATCTGATAAACAGTAGCACCGTGCCCTGGAGCCTGAGCGGTAGGGGTCTGTGCTCCCCCTCCCACTTGAGATGTGGCAAGGTCTGTTGGAAATAAACTAGCCTGCGTCATATAGTCCACGAACCGTAGCATACGGCCCATGACCTCCTGGAATCCCAGCGTAGTCATGAAATCTGTTGGGGCTGGCACAGCTGCAGGTGCCTCATCCTGCTCCTCAACAACAGGATCCTCTAATAGATCCACTGGTTGTACAACCGGAGAAACCCTAGGGCGCCCTCGTCCTCTGACTGGAGCTAGAGCCCTCCCCCGGCCTCTAGTAACGGGGGAGCAGCCCCCTACCTCCTAGCACATCCGACGCACGCATTCTCACCATCTGTGAGAGATCAATAGCCTATAGCCTATAGTCTCTAGAAGATAAGTACGAACATCTCCACACCGATCCGCAAGACTCTACTAGGCCTACTCACAACTCGCGAGACCTATGTGAACCTAAAGCTCTAATACCAAGCTGTCACGGCCCAATTCCATAATAGGCCGCGACTGCGACTGCGACTGCCTAATGCCGCTGTTAGGCAAGCTCACAAGTGAAACTACTATTTTTTTACCCCTTTTTTAACATTTTTAAAACAAAAGTTTTGCTTATTAAAGAACAATTTAAACTGGATTCCATGCCATCGTAACAACTCTTTGAAACAAAGTACTAAGTCCTCAATCCGGCTCTCCAACCTCATTAGAACTCTCCAAACGACGTCGAGAACTCCGAAACTAATCAAAAGTCGTATAAATTAGTAAATATATGCTCAGAAGTTTATAAATTATCTATTAGAGTAATTAGCCAACCCAAATTGAAAGATTCCTAAAATTTACCCCGAGCCCACATGCCCGGATTCCGAAAAATTTTGAAGATAAATGTTACCCATGAACTCCCAAACTCAAATATATAATTTGCTCCCATTTCCATCACCAAAATCGTGATCAAATCCGATTTTACCAATACCCTTGGTTCTTCACAAATCCCACAAGTTTTCATAATTTTTCTATGTTTAATCTTCCTAAAATCTGCATAATTAACATGAAAATGAGTGGGAGTTACTTATCTTAGGATGTTGATAAGAACCTCCCTCAAATGTGCTCTCAACCTTGCCCAAGACCAAATGAAATATGAGGAAAAATGACCTAAGTCTCGAATTAAAAGGCCTCACTGCCCAGTGGTTTCCGTTTCTGCGGACCTTGGGTCGCACCTACGATGCCGTACCCGGGGAAAATCCATCGCAGGTGCGGTTCTCACCAAGTTTGGCCAGGTCCGCTTTTGCAGAAATTGTCCGCACTCGCGCCTGCGGAGAAACTCCCGCTCCTGCCACCCAGGCCTTCTTGGCCTCGCCTGCATCTGCGATCACTTTCCTCACACCTACGAGCTCGCAGGTGCAGAAAACACTCTGCTTCTGCGACCACTGACCAGCCTACTTTAGGCCACTTCTGCAATCATTGGGCCGCTTCTGCGAGCTCACGCCTGCGGCCAATTCCACGCAGGTGTGAACGCACCAGATCTGAAGCCACCAATAGTCCCCCAAGTCTAAAACTAAGTCTGATTCCAATCGGTTTCGCATCCGGGGCCCTAGGACCCCGTCAAATTACACTCACGCATCTAACAACATAATGCGGACTCTCTAGCGCGATCGAAACACTAAAATAACCTCTAGAATTATGATTCAGACGCCAAAATGCATGAATTCGACATGAAACTCAAAAACTTCTAAAAACACTTCCGCGTGTCCTACTCCTATCAAATCACCTCGAAATGACGCCAAATTTTACGTGCAAGTCATAAATCACCATATGAAACTATTCTCAGGCTCAGAATCTCAAACGGACCTCGATAACACCAAATTCCACTCCAAAACAAGCTTAAAGATACTTGAAAGACCTTTAACGCGCCAACTTTCAATATTAAGCTCTAAAATGCTCTCGGGTCATCTGAACACACGTCCAAGTCCAAAATAATCATACGAACATATTGGGATCGTCAAATTCCGTTTCCGAGGTCGTTTACTCAAAACGTTGATTCAAGTCATACTTAACCATTATAGTCCACTATTAAGGAACTAAATGTTATGATTTCAACCGGAACCCTTTCAAACCTAAACCAACCATCCCCGCAGGTCATAAAACAATAAAAGAACATATGGGGAGTCTTAATTAGGGGAACAGGGATCTAGAAAGTAAAATGACCGATCGGGTCGTTATAGAACGTACCGAATAAATTTATATATGAAAAATATATTTATATATTAAATTTAAAAATAATAAAGCATAAAATTTTTCCTTTAGCCTTGAAATTATGAAAGCGGTTAAAAGTCAACAAGCAACAAAACTCAAAATTCCAATACCCAAATGTCATGACCCAAAATTCAACTAGTCGTGATGGCACCTAGCTCAACCCGCTAGGTAAGCCAATTAACGATAATTCAATTCAAATGAGATTTATTGAGAAAATAAATGTTGAAATAGTTGAAATTATATATAACAACCCAAGGACTGGTAGTACAAATCATGAGCTTCTAAGATCTAGAGGTTACAAAGCTAGAATGAAATAAATACATCATCTGTTCGAAATATATATAAAACAGATTTATAAAGTTAAAGCTACCAAGAACAAGAGGTAGCTATAACCGGAACGCAAGTACATCTTCAATGCCAGCTCTCACCATACGCAGCAACATCAGCTCCAAAATAGTATAGTTTGAGTACAACCGACCCCATGTACTCAACAAATAACAAACCTAACCTTAGGTTAAAATTAGTGATGAGCTTGGACAACAATCGGAGTCCAACACCAATAGCCAAGAATAACTCGTAACAATATAATAAAAACAGTAAAAGTAACAACTTAAAGATATGATGCTCAGTTGTTTACAGTAACGAAAAATAGGCATATTTTCAGGTATAACAGTAAAACACAAATCTTTCGCCGAAATCATCCAAAAATGAGTATGTCAGAAAACTATGATTTTTTCCAAAAACTTTCAACAACAGATAAGATGTTTCATTCTCAGATAGCATAAGAAAAGTACACCTTTATGCCTACATGTCAATGTGCATGTGAAGCCATGAATGTCACAATACAATTTAGCATGTGGAAATGCATCTTTATGCCTATATGCCAAGTATGCATGTCAAATGTAATGCATCACAGTGATGAACTCGTGTAATCACACTCTCAGAGTACTCAATCTCGCTATCTCATACTCAATCATTCAGTACACTAAATCACTCGGTACACTCAATCACTCAGCACTCAGTCACTCGGCATTCAGCACTCAATACCTGCGTTCACCGCTGGTATGTCAGACTTCGGAGGGGCGGATCCTGCCAAGCGTAATATAATTCAATATGGCATGCTGCAGCATGCTGCCCGATCCCATAATGAGTCAATAAAGCCTGTTGCGGCATGCAGTCCGATCCCATAAATGTCACTCACAACTCGGCCCTCTGGTCCTACCTCAGTCATCAATCTCTCCAGTCTCTCGGGATCACAAATCTCATGCCAATTAGTCCAAACAATGATAATCATGATGTAACAATGAATGATGAACATAGACTGAGATATGATATGCAAATGAAGAATCATGACTGAGTATATGATTACAGTTAGAGCAGATAACTCAAAATAACAAAAATAGCCTCATTATGTCTCAACCTATTAAGCACATAGCCTAAACATGATTTCTAATATGGTTCACGGCTCATACAATCAAACAAGTAGGGAGAACATGGATGAAACAAGATATAAGAGCAAAACAAGTCCAGTCATAATCTAATAGTCGACTAGAATCATGATTTCCTTGGTGTACGCGAACACGCTTGTCACCTAGCATGTGCATCACCTCAATACATCTCTTATCCTACGGTACCCAGGGTTAAATACCCTCAAATCCAAGTTTAGATAAGTTACTTACCTTGAACAAGCCGAATCCGATACTGAGCAAGCCAAATAATACTATAAAACTGTCATCCCGCGCGTAACGACCTCTGAATGGCTCGAAACTAGCCAAGAGCAACTCACGAAGATCAAATAATGTCAAAGGAAACAAACCCAATCGATAAAGGTTGAATCTTTTATCAAAGCCCAAAGTAAACCAAAAAGTCCAACTCGGGCCCGCACCTCGGAACCCGACAAAACTCACAAAATCCGACAACCCATTCAATTACGAGTCCAATCATACTTATTTCACTCAAATTCAACTCTGAATCGATGTTCAAAACTCAACAATTAACTTTAGAAAAATTTAGACATAACCCCCCAATTTCTCTTTCAAAATCACCAACAAATGCCAAAAATGAAGATGGAATCACGAAATATAATCAAAATCGAATATAAAATACTTACCCTAATCCATGCGGTGACAATGACCTCCAAAATCGCCCAATCCGAAGTCCCCAACTCAAAATATGATAAAAATAAACAAACCCTCGAATTTATAAGCTTCTGCCTAGAGATTTCGCTTTTGCGGACAACCTGCCGGTTCTGCAGTATCGCTTCTGTGACCAAGCTTCTGCGCCTGCGGAAAAACACTCAGGCCCCCACTACTCACACCTGTGGATTATCCTCCGCTTCTACGACACCGCAGGTGCAATGAACCTCTCACTTCTGCGAAACTATTCCGCTTCTACGCCTCATAATCCGTTTCTGCGCTTCCGCAGATGCGACCCATTCTCCACATCTGCGGACTTACCTGGCCTGCCCAAAATGCGCCTCTACACCAGCTCTGCTACTCCTACATCTCCGCACCTGTGCCCATAGTTCCACAGGTGCGGTCACGCCAGACCTCAGAAAAACCAGCATAACCAACTCGTTCCATAAATGATTTGAACCTCGTTTGAAACTCATTTGAGCCCCTCGGGATCCTGTTCAATTATACCAACAAGTTCCATAACATAACATAGACCTACTCGAGGCCTCAAATCATACATAACAACATCGAACCAACGAACCGCACCTCAAATCAAAGTTAATGAACTTTTGAACCTTCAACTACCAAAACTCGTGTCGAACCATATCAAACCAATCCGGAATGACCTCAAATTTTGCATACAAGTCTCAAATGACATAACAAATCTATTCCAATCCCCAGAACCACAATCCGAACTCGATATCATCAAAGTCAACTCCCGGTTCAAATATGAACATTCCAGACCTTCAAATTTCCAACTTTCGCCAAATAGTACCGGAACCTTCTATAAATATCCAAATGCAAATCTGGGCATATGCCCAGTCCAAAATCACTATACGGACCTAATGGAACCATCGAAACTTCGATCCAAGGTCAATTACTCAAAAGTCAAACTTGGTCATCTGTTCCAACTTAAAGCTTCCTAATTGAGGAATCATTCTTCCAAATCAATTCTGAATCACCTGAAAACCAAAATCGACGATTCACACAAGTCATAATACATCTTACGAAGCTACCCAAGACTTCAAATAGCTGAACGGAATGTAAATGTTCAAAACGACCGGTCGGGTCGTTACACCAAACCTATTATGCTACTTCTACTGATACTAAATTATTTCCAGCATATTCACTAGCAAGAAAGAAAGTATTCTAGCAATTATAAATAGCAAACTACGATGTATTGAATATGTTTCCTTTCGCATGATTTAGATCTATTTTTTTTAATATTTAATCTTCTATAGATTTTATTCTTGAGTCCCAACTTGGTTAATATCTTTTCACTCGTGTGATTTATATTTTTTTTGTCTTTGCTTAGTTGTTGTTGTTGTTGTTTGCTTAGTTTCTTTTCCGCTGCTATAGAATAGTTGATAGATTTATAATCTAGCCATCTTTCATGTTTTCATAATTCATCACCCTTTGAACAGTAAAAATATCTAGACAGTTTTGTTAAGTCCTATAAAAGTATATATGTTATTGCATTCTACTCTACTAGTTACCTTTATATGATATTTAAAAAATATCAAAAATTAACAGAACCGTACCGATACCGAAGAGAAATCAACATGATAGGGACGGTTTTGAAAAGTCTAATTTTGGTTATACATTATTGAATAGCCGAAAAATTGGTATGGTATAGATTTTATAAAATAATCGGCAGAACCGAACCATTGACACCCTGTCATGACCCTAAATTATCTCCGAAGGATGTCGTGATGGAACCTAGTCTCTACGACTAGGACTAGGTAAACCTAACAATTAGCAACCACTGAATAGATATGTAATTACAAGATACTGAAAGCGACTAAATAATGGATAAAATCGTCAGTAAATAAAGTCTCACAATCTCACACCCCAAAACCGGTGGAACTGATCATAAGCTCTATAGACGCTACTAAGGTGCTACGCCGAGCAGGCATACCTTGAAGTCTTCGGTAAAAGCAGCTAGCAAGACTCTCTATCTATTGGAACGAGCCGACGTATCTGGATCTATACAAAAAGATGTGCAGAAGCATAGTATGAGTATACCATAATGGTACCCAGCAAGTATTAAGCCTAACGTCAGCAGAGTAGTGACGAAGCCAGGTCAAGACACCTATTAGGATATGAAATAGACAGTATAAAATGAAATACGAATATAAAACGGGAAGTAAGAAAGCAACTAATATGGAACAAGATGATAGCATGATGGTAAAATCGAGAAAAATCAACAGTAGAAATAGCATGAAAGAAACAGCTAAAGTGATACAAAGATCATGTACAGACTATAAATACTAGAATGATAACGAATAGAGCAATAAGAAATATTTCTTCCACGACACTTTGTAACATGAAATAACAACAAGAAACACAATGAGGTATTGCCCCGTGTATAATAAAATCAAACCAAGGTACCGCCTCGTACAATCAAGAATAACAATCGAGGTACCGCCTCGTATAATCACATTTCTCAATTTTAAATCACAATCCTTCCTTATGCCACCACGTGAGCCTTACATTTGAAAATAGGTTTTGAAAATAGTTTTCCCGAAATAGCTACACACATTTTAGCACATCTTATGACGCCGTGTGGCTTCACGTAGTTCCCCTACAAGAAACACGCACATAAGTCCCACCTTAATAGACCTAAACCAACTTTGCAATTGCGACCCATTTCTCGCAATTACGAGACCTGAAGCTTTTGCACCTCGGGGCTCCAAACCAAACATGCACACGAGTCCAAAAATATTATACGAAATCGTTCGCGCGATCAAAACATCAAAATAACACCTAGAACTACGAATTGGACACCAAAACGAATGAGATTTTCTAAGAAACTTAAGAACTTTCAATTTTACAACCAGACGTCCGAATCACGTCAAATCAACTCCGTTTTGCATCAAATTTTGCAGACAAGTCATAATATTGTAATGAACTTGTAACAAATTCCGGAACCAAAATTTGAATCCGGTAGCAACAAAGTCAAACCAAGGTAAAATTTTGGATTTCTTTAAGCCTTTAAACCTCTAGTTTTAACAAATGGCGATAATTCAAGCTAGGGACTTCCGAATTTGATTCCGGACATACGCCCAAGTCCTAAATCACGATACGGACCCACCGGGACCGTCAAAACACTAATCTGCATTTGAATGCTCAAAATATTGATCGAAGTCAACTCAAATGAGTTTTGAAGCACGATTTCACATTTTCGTCAAATGTTTCACATAAAAACCTTTCGGGAAAAGATACGGACTGCGCACACAAGTCGAGACAGTCTAAACGAAGCTAATCGAGGTTTCGAAACACATAATTGAAGGTTAAAACTATAAATGACATATCGGGTCATCACACACCTCTACTTAGTACTATAAATTCACAATGTGACTTTTTATTAACTTGTCAATTGACTTAATATTTTGATACTACTTCTCTTTTAATATAATATGGATATATATTTTCTTACTATAAAAATATTTTTCTTTTTAAACTTATGTTATACTATTCAAAATTCTTCAATTGTCTAAATTTATTGATAATTTTTTTGAGTTTTATTTATTTATCTTTTATTTTTTAGTTAATTCAAAATAGAAATATCATAAAACTATCTTTATCCTCCTCTTTTCGTATATTCTTTTCTACTGTAATATTTGATTAGTTTTTTATTTTGTAGTTTACTAATAATTTAAATAATATATTATATTTTTTACTAAATTATAATTTTGAATTGATCAAATTTATAAACAGATAAGCCTTTATTATTTTTATAAAAGACCTACCAATATTTTAATAATTATTAATTTGTGTTATATATATAATATGCTTATGTTATGTATAATATCCTAATAGTTTCTTTATATTTTTGTATTTTTTATTATAAAATTATGAGTTCTATTTATTAACTAAAATTTCCTACATGAGAAATTTAATTAGTATATACATTTTGACGCTATCACTTGAAATTTTCTTTTTAAGTTCTTCCTTTATAATTATTTTTTTATTGTGGTTTTAGTTATGTGTATATGTATGACTTTTCTCATCATACTTATAAGTGTTATATTTTTTAAATTTTCCCAAAAATTTATATTTTATTTCTTTTTTGTTTTCAGTACCAACTTGAATTGGTAGTTTTTTTTATATTTTTTATTTAAAATAATTTTAAAAACTCTAACTTGAAATTACTCTTGAACTAGAATGAGTAGTTTTTTCTTTTTATATTTTCGTTTAGATAATTATAAGATATCTATATTTATTAATTCAAGTAGAGTAACCAATTAATTCAAAATTTAAAATCCAAAAAGTTTTTTTTGGTTAGAAAGGTAATTTATTTTGTCTTAACAATGCCACTTGGCTTTTGTGGTTATGCCACTTGTGTTAATATAGTGCTTTTGCCTCTCCTTTTATTATATAATAGATATAGAGATAAGTTAGTGGCTTTTTTTGGTTATGTCATATAACTGAATTAGTTAATAAATTACATGTGGCTAATTTTAAGGTTGCCACTTGACTTAAGGAGAGGATTTTTTCCTCTCCTTTTAGTAATATATAAATATTAGTACAATAGTTCGGCCGTGGCTAAAAGTGATTCTCGCCCAATAAATATTAAGATCAGAGTTTGAGCAGTTTAATCGTTGAAATTTTATCTATACGGCAGTAGCAATACTTAGGTGCAGAGTTTCAGCTAGACAAAAGACCTTTCTTTTCTATCTTTGTATTTTCCAAAATCAAGAGGACCACAAAACAAAAAACATTTGTTAAAAATACGTGCACTACAAATCCCATTTAAAAAGGTAGAAAATCTTGATAAATGCTGAACGAAATCTTCAAGTTCTGTGCCCATTCGAACGTCTTATATTTAAGTAGATAAGCAGCATCAAAACACAAGCTTTCAAAATATGAAATATGGATGATGTGCATAAAATTTAATTGTGACTTGACCCCTCACTTCTCTATTAATCCAAAAGAGCCGCAAGTGCTTTTCATCTTTTCTGAATATTCCAATGAAAACGATACCACCCATTGCCTAGCAAATATGATATGAAAATGGTCAAAGTTATACGTAGTATAAAAGAAGTGTATATTTTCGTAACAGGAAATCCAAGAGCCTAATGCTAACGGTAAGTATATTAATTTCTCGTATTTCATCATATGGGACCCAATAGTTTGGCATATGCTTCATTGCATTCCTTTGCTAACTAATAAGCGTTATTTTAGTTAGTAAACTGCACTTAACTTTGTTGCCCTTTGGGCTGGAAAAATAGTTATACTACTCCTCCATCTTCATCCTTTTTTTTAGTTTGTCCCAAAACAGTGTTATTTGAAATCGTTTTCATTTTAACTTTATTGACATGATTTATTAAATTCTTTTAATATAAAAGTTCACCATTTTATTCGGATAAAAAATAGGAAAAGATATTTGGAACTCTCACTAGCTATTTTTCATTTAGTTGTTGGTAGTAGGACAATTTTAGCAGTTTGAATATAAATTATTTTTTTTATTTTTTAAATTTTGTGTCTAGTCAAATACTTAACATAAAAAGCAAAGGATGGAGTAAGATGTGGTGATTTTGAAAATTCTAAGACATATGAGAATTAAATTCACGTCAACCATTTTAAAATGTATATTCTTGTTTTTTGTTCTCATCATGTTAACTTTCAAAGAATTTTCATATAATTAGACGAATAAATATGCAACAGTGACATGAATATAACAAGAAGAAAATCTTTTACAAATTGCTGACTAGACAGAAACTGAAAGAAATTTGAAGAGAAAAATAGAGTTATAGCACTAGAATTCTAAAAGAAAGTTAAAGAGTAAAAAAGAGGTTAAAAATTTATAGTGACGCTGGCATTATCTTCATTTCTTTTATTGACTATGAAGTTAAAGAGGATTACACTAAGGGTGTGTTTGGTATTTCGGAAAAAAAATTCCATATTTTCTAAGAAAAAGTTTTCATGGAAAATGAGTGATGTTATCACTCATTTTTCTTTGTTTGGTTGGTGAATGAAAATCTTTTTCCGGAAATTATTTTTTAGTGTTTGGTTAGAGAGTAAAAAATATTTTTTAGAAAAATAATTTTTTATGCTACTCACTCACCCCCCCTTTTCCCAAGTCCTTATGTTTCCTTTGCTCTCCCCTCCCCT
>MCJB01052085.1:0-25107 GCA_002018475.1 Nicotiana obtusifolia | reverse complement strand
CACTGGTTGAAAATTATTTTCAACTTAAAATTAAGTGCCTTTACTCAGATAATGGGGGCGAGTATCTTGCCTTGTCCTCTCACCTTGCCACCTCTGGCATTACCCATCTTACTACCCCTCCCCACACACCCGAACATAATGGTTTCAGTGAGCGCCGCCATCGACACATTGTCGAAACTGGACTTGCTCTCCTCTTCCATGCTTCCCTACTCTTGTCTTTTTGGCCTTATGCTTTTGAGACCGCTGTGTACCTCATAAACCGCCTTCCAACTCCTACTCTACATATGTCTTCTCCGTTCACCTGTCTTTTCCACCAGTCGCCTACCTACTCCAGGCTCCGTGTTTTCGGGTGTTTATGCTATCCCTGGCTTCGTCCCTACTCCGCTCACAAGCTGGATCCACACTCTATCCCTTGTGTCTTTTTGGGGTATTCAAAAACCCAGAGTGCATATCTTTGCCTTGACCCCACTACCTCCAGACTTTATGTCTCCCTTCATGTACAGTTTGATGAGTCGGTCTTCCCTTACTCCTCTCTCATGTCCACTGCACCACGACCTACGCCCTCTACTGCTGACACATGGTGCCCCTCGCACTATGTTCTTCCTCCTGTTGTTTCTCAGACTGTTACCTCTCCGGTTTAGTCTCCCCCATCCACCGCCTCTTCTTCCCCAGTATCCACCCTGCCACAGTCTCCACCTCCGCCACCACCACCACCATCTTCTCTTTCCACCCATCCTATGACCACCCGTGCCAAAAATAATATCCGCAAGCCTATCCAAAAACTCTCCCTCACAGCTCAACTTCATCCTTCTCTTGAGCCTTCTACTGCCACTCAAGCCTTGAAGGATCCGAAATGGCGGACTTCCATGTCCGAGGAGTTTGAGGCGCTTGTGCGCAATGGTACATGGGAGTTGGTCCCTCTTGATGGTATTCAGAACTTAGTCGGCTGCAAGTGGTTTACCGGACTAAGTATTTTTCTTATGGCAATGTTGATCGGTATAAGGCTAGGTTAGTTGCCAAGGGCTTTCATCAGCGCCCTGGTATTGACTATCACGAGACTTTTAGTCTGGTTGTTAAGCCAGCCACAATTCTCTTGGTTCTTACCTTGGCAGTCTCTCGAGCCTGGTCTTTCAGGCAGTTGGATGTCAACAATGCATTTCTACAGGGTCGTCTTTATGAGGATGTGTACATGGCTCAGCCTCAGGCGTTTGTTGACACTGATCATCCGCACTATATGTGTAAGCTGCATAAGGCTATCTATGGCCTTAAGCAAGCTCCCATGGCTTGGTATCCAATGAGACAGTTTTTGTTGGCACAGGGGTTTCGGAATTCCAGGGCTGATACCTCGTTGTTTCTCTTCGACCGGGCTGGTGTCTCTGTGTTTGTGCTGGTTTATGTTGATGATATAGTGGTTACTGGGTCTGATCCGGGTACAGTTGATCGTTTTCTAGCTGAGTTGGCACGTCGTTTCTCTATCAAGGACCTTGGTACTCTGTCCTATTTTCTTGGAGTTGAGGTTCTACCGCACCATGATGGTCTCCTACTATCTCAGCGGAAGTACATCCTTGATCTTCTGCATCGGACTCATATGGTTGATTCCAAGCTGGTACTTACTCCGCTAGCCACTGATCAGCCGTTGTCTCTCCTAGATGGCACAGCCCTGGATAACCCGACTGAGTATCGGACTGTTGTGGGTAGTCTGCAGCATTTGGCCCTCACTCATCTTGACATTGCTTATGCCGTGAACAATTTATCTCAGTTCATGCATAAGCCGACTACTGCTCATTGGGCCGCGGCGAAACGCCTGCTCCATTACCTTTGTGGTATTATTGACCTTGGTTTACTTCTTCGTCGTGTTTCTCAGCCGTCCTTGTATGCCTTCTCTGATTCTGACTGGTCCGGCAACAAGGATGATTATACCTCCACGAGTGCATATGTGGTCTATTTTGGTGGCTCCCCCATCTCTTGGGCCTCTCGGAAGCAGCGCACTGTTGCTCGCTCTTCCACCGAGGCCGAGTACCAATCTGTTGCCTCCACTGCTGCAGAGCTCTGTTGGTTGTGTTCTCTGTTGACTGAGCTTCGGCTGTTTCTCCCTGCTTATCCTGTTATATACTGTGATAACGTGGGTGCTACGTACTTGTATTCTAATCCTGTTTTTCACTCTCGGATGAAGCATATTGCCTTGGATTTTCACTTTATTCGGGAATAGGTTCAGCGTGGTATTCTACGTGTGACTCATGTTGCTGCAGCTGATCAGTTGGCTGATGCTCTGACGAATCCGCTCTCTCGTGCTCCGTTTTTGCTTCTTCGGTCCAAGCTTGGACTTACCTACCACCGCCCAGCTTGAGGGGGCGTATAGACTAGATGTCTACTTAGAGTACAGTTCTTTATATTTTATGTTATGTACTTAGAGTAGAGTTCTTTATATTTTATGTTATCTCCCCTTTGTAATTATTATATAAACACATCTAGTGGAATGAAATTATTATTCTACCAAAAATAATTATTCTACAGGAAATAGCCTCAATTAAAGTGTTTATCTGATTGTTGGAGATAACTTAAAAGGATTATTTATGTATTTTGCCTCGTAAAATGGTACTTTTCCTGATTACCGTTCATGGTTAATTTCTGTCATGTTAACCCCAAAAAATAAAAAGGAATTGGCTAGAAGGCAATAAGCCAAATCCAGTCCTTTCTAGAGACATGACTTTGACTAGGTATGGATTGAATGGTGCATACTGTGATCTTTGCGATGCTCTTATATTTTATGAAGCAAATTAGTTCAACTAAGAACACTCAAATTGTTCAAAGGTGAATATTAGTAATACATTTTGACGCTATAAAGGTTTTTTTTTTTTTTTAACTTCAGGGATCATCTTGGTTCAATATAATACCAGGGTCAAATATTCCAGACTCCAAAAGCTACCTTTGTGGTTGCAAAACTAACAAATTGGGTGCAATATAACACCATTGTTAAATATTCAAGTCTAATTTGTGGTTGCAAAATTAAGCGACGTTTGCATAAAAAAGGGTTGTGTCCAGATCATTGCAAAGCTGCCCTAGAATATTTAGGACAAGATAACGCTAAAGGAAGAGTCTTCAAGCCGTTATCAGTTGAGGTCGACCAGGAAGCAGCGAGGTTCGTGGCCGAGATATCAACAAGGGTCGAGGTCGAGCACCATTGGCAAAGCTGTAACGGCTAGTTTTCGAAATAGGATATTAAAGAGAATATTCTAGTGGATATTCTCTGCACTTGTGCTATTAGGATTTGTTAAGAAAATGTCTCATATAAATAGAAAAGGAGACAGTGTAACATCACCTTCTATTGGGTGAATCATTCTTCTATTTACTTAAATATTATTTATTATTGTTCGTTGCTATTTAATGCTCTATTACTGCTCACATTACTTGGAATGATTGTTGCACACCATTATTATACTTCTACCAGATATGTCCAACATTAGTCACGCTTTCGAAAACAGGAGACGAAGGCGCAACGCCCGATGCCTCCCCCAGGCGAAATGGGTCACCGCCTCCTCATTGCAGCATCACAAAATCTTTTGGTAAGGGAGCCTCCACATCTGTGGGTGAACTGTAAAAAAGCTCCTCGAAGCATGGCCAACCGACACGCTAACCAGCGTCCTTAACAAGCTCGCCCGGGATGCAGCTGCAGAAAATGCAAGGATTTGCACTGTTCAACCGGCGGACGAACAGTGCAACCAACTCCCTCCACCTCCAACAATAGGTATTACTAACAACGTCAATGATAATGCAAGTATTAACGCTCTTGAAACCATTTTGAAAATGATGGAGGAAATGGAGAACGAGAACAAGGTACTCCGAGATCAAATGAAAGAACATCAGGAAAGGGTCGATAAAATACCGGGCGCCCCTAAACTGTAGCCAAAGAGAGACGCACGGCCGGTTCGTCGAACAGCCATACAGTGATGATGCAGCGCCACATGCCATACCAAAAACATTCAAAACGCCCTACCTAAGGATATATGATGGCACGACTGACCCTGAAGATAGTGTGACTCACTACGTCACTGCCGCGAAAGGCAATGTTCTCGCCAAAGAACAAGTATCCTCTATTTTGTTAACAAAATTCGGTGAAACCCTCACAGGAGGAGCGTTAACATGGTATTCACAACTACCTGCGCGCACCATTGAAACGTTTGAAGAGATGGGCGACAAGTTCGTAACGGCCCATGCTGGGGCCAAGAAGGCCGAGGCAAGAGTGAACGACATATTTGCTATTAAACAGTCTCCGGGGGAGGGATTGAGGGGCTTCCTCGCCCGGTTCAACTGAGTAAGGATGACCATGCCGAACGTGTCGGAAAGGATGGCAGTTCTAGCCTTCCAGAACCGGTTGAGCAGGGACGGTTCGAGGGCGACTAGAAAGCTATTGAGCCGACTGATGAAGTACTCCCCAACCACTTGGGATGAAATATGCAACGTGTATTATGCCGAGATCCGAGCAGATGAGGACGACCTCAATGGACCAACTCATCGACTGACCTCAGTACATGCGAATCCAGAAAAGATCGAAGAAATGAAACTAAAAGAGACCTCGCAGCTCCACGACCCAACAGGGAACGACATCAACCATATGTCAGAGTAGCCGTTGCGCCCTCCTCCCGCCACAGAGAAGGCCCGCTTAGATCAAGGACAGGGACTCACCAGAACGAAAGAGGTATGCCTCCTTTGTTATCCGCTCACAACTCTTGTGTGTCACCTATAGAAATAGTCTATTCCCTGGAGAAGCTCGGACCAAAGGTGAAGTGGCCTCAAAAGATGAGGTTAGACCCGAGTGCTAGAAAATCGGACGCCCTTTGCGATTTCCACCAAGAACGAGGCACAAAACCAAAGATTGCATCGCCCTAAGGCAGGAAGTCGTAAACACGTTACGACAAGGACACCTCAAAGAGTTGATGAACGACGGGGGAAGGGCCAACTTCGCTAGAGGACGTGAACATCATCAAGGACCGCCAAAACCTCCCTCACCGACCCACACCGTTCACATGATCATTAGTGGCGGCGACGATCCTTCCATCAACAACATGAAGTTCACCACTACCCACAAGCTCAAATGGTCGATCACCCCCGAACGATATGACGAACTCGAAGAAAGTATAATCTTCGATAAGTCAGATACCAACGGTTTGGCTTTCCCTCACTATGATGCCCTTGTTATTACTTTACGAATTTTAGACATCGATGTGTGACGCATTATGGTAGATGATGGGAGCGGCGCGTGCATTATCCATCCTCGAGTACTTGCACAAATGAAACCCGAAGATAAGATAGTTACGCGTTGCATCACGCTAACTAGTTTTAATAATGCAGTCGAGCGAATATCTGGCGAAATCACACTCCCCATCCTGGCCGGTGGCGTCACTCTAGAAACCACGTTCCACATCATGGACTAAGACACAGCGTACAACGCCATAATAGGGCGACCATGGATACACACCATGAGGGCTATCCCTTCCAGCTTATACGAGGTCATCAAATTCCCAACTCCATGGGGAATATTTAGCATACGAGGGGAACAACGCACATCTCGGGAATGCTACCACTTCTCCCTAGACTGCACGGTCACTCAACAAACGAAGGACAAAGAAAAAGAGGCATAGGAATCAACAGGGTCGAAGTCGATATGTGACAGTAGCGAGGACGTCATCAGAGACTCTGATATGATCGAAGCTACGGGATCGACCATAGAGGACCTCGACCCTGTTCAATTAGATTCCAACGATCACAGCAAGAAAGCTCACATCAACTGCAAGCTTCAGGAACTAGGTAAATTCTGTCAATTCTTAACTACTAACGCGGATTTGTTTGCTTTCAGTCATGTAGATATGCCGGGTATCCCAAAGGAGATTGCCACGCACAAACTGAACGTCGACCCATTCCACCCCCCAGTGAGGCAGGTCCGGCGTAAGTTCAACTCTGCGTTTAATGATGCGATACGTGAAGAGGTGGAAAAAATACTGAAAAATGGCTCCATCAGGGAGTCGAAGTACCCCTAGTGGGTCGCCAACATGGTCATGGTGAAAAAGAAGAATGGAAAATGGCGAATGTGCGTGGATTTCACTGATTTGAATAAAGCATGCCCAAGATTCATTTCTATTTCCCCATATCGACCAACTCATCGATGAAGCAGCCGGTCATGACATACTGAGCTTCTTGGACGCCTATTCAGGCTATAACCAGATCCTCATGGAAGAAGAGGATCAGGAGAAAACCACGTTAATCACCAATCAGGGGACGTACTGCTACAGGGTCATGCCCTTCGGGCTGAAAAACACAGGGGCAACTTACCAAAGGTCGGTGACGAGGATGTTCAAAGACCAGCTCGGCAAAACGATGGAAGTATATATAGACGACATGCTAGTCAAGTCCAAAAGAAAAGAAGATCACATCGACCACCTGAGAGGAACCTTCGACATAATAAAACGATACAGAATGAAACTAAACCTCGAAAAGTGTGCATTCGGCGTGGCCTCAAGGTCAATCCTGATCAAATCAAAGCCATCGAGGAGATACGAGAATACTTGACCACCAAAAAACAGGTTCACAGATTGACTGGCCGTATCGCCGCCCTTACAAGTTTCATTTCATGATCATCGGATAAGTGTCACAGATTCTTTGGCATACTCAAGAAGGATAACGGCCTCCAATGGACTTCTGAGTGCCAAACCCTGAAGGAATTAAAAGCATACTTGTCGTCACCACCATTGCTTTGAAAACTGGAGCCAAGGGAAAGTCTCCTCGTTTACCTCGCTGTATTCGAAGTAGACGTGAGCGCAGTTCTGGTTCGGGAAAATAAAGGTACGCAGTCTCCATGTATTACATAATCAAAATACTAGTCGACGCCGAGACGAGGTATCCTTACCTCGAAAAACTAGCCCTGGCCTTAGCCATAGCTTCGCGAAAGCTTAGACCGTATTTCCAATGCCACCCCATCTCGGTCGTCACGACTTCTTCCTAAGGAGCATTTTGCATAAACCCGAGCTATCGGGAAGGTTGACCAAATGGGTCATCGAGCTAAGCGAGCACGATATCACATATCAGCCGCGAACAACGATAAAGTCACAAGTTCTCGCTGACTTCGTCACTGACTTCAGCACAAAAGTAATGCCCGAAATTGAAAGAGAAGCCGCCCACGTTTCCCCCCAAACACAAGGCCTCTAGGTCCTGTACACTAATGGCGCGTCCAACACGTCAGGGTCCGGACACGGACTCGTACTCGGAGTCCCAATCGGTGAAGTAATTCGCCAGTCCATGAGGTACCCGGACGTGACTAACAACGAGGCCGAGTATGAGGTCGTAATTGCAGGTTTAAGGCTAGCACTCAAGTACAGGGAAAAACGGTTGAAACTACGCTACGACTGCCAACTCGTGGTCAACCAAGTCACAGGGACTTTCCAAATCAAGGAACATAGGTGACAAAAATATCATACCAAAATTTGCAAGCTGCTGCCTGAGTTTGATGAATGTCAACTCGACCAGATTCCATGAGCACAAAACGCTGAGGCGGACGACCTCGGTAAACTAGCCGCAGCCACCAAAAGCATTGTAACTGCAGACAGAAGTGTGATCCACCTTCTCTACTCGTCACTAGACTATGTCGAGGTAATAATCGTAAGCTTAACTTGGGACTGGCACAATCGTATTGTTGCATACTTGCAGGACGACATACTCCCAAATGATAGAAAAGAGACCAAGAAACAGAGCATGCAAACGTCTAGGTATTGTGTCATCCACAACGACCTGTATAAGAGAACTTAAGGTGGCCCTCTAGTAAAACTTAGGCCCAAACCAGACGCGGCGCGTCCTTTAAGAAGTCCACGAGGGCCACTGTGGGGCTCACTCCGGCAATCGGGCTCTGGTCAGATGCCTCATACTGGCTAAATATTACTAGCCCACCATTAAAAAGGAGGCTACAGACTTCGTGAAAAAATGCGAGCAATGTCAAAAGTACGCTCCGATGATTCACCAAGCGGGCAAACACCTCCACTCCGTCACCTCACCTTGGTCGTTCATCAAATGGGGAATGGACATCGTGGCCCCCTCCCGGCAGGGCGAGGTAACATACGGTTCCTTTTGGCTTTAACTAACTATTTCTCTAAGTGGGTGGAAGCAGGAATATTCGCCCAAATACATAAACATGAAGTGATCGCTTTTATATGGAAAAACATCATATGCCGACTTGGCCTCCCCAAAGAGATCAACTGCGATAATGGACCCAGTTCACGGAAAAGAAGGTCACCGAGTTTTTTGAGAAGTGGCATATCAAAAGAATACTCTCGACGCCATACCACCCCGTGGGCAACGGGCAAGCAGAGTCCTCCAACAAGTCGATACTGTACATCATGAAGAAAAAGCTTGAAGACGCTAAGGGACTGTGGCCGAAAATATAACCAGAAGTACTATGGGCCTATCAAATAACGCCGAAGACGAGTACAAGAGAGACGCCTTACTCTTTGGTCTATGGGACTGATTTAGTTATACCGGTCAAAGTCGGAGAGCCCAGCCTGAGGTGCTCCTATGAGACACGGACCAAGGAACGACGAACGCAGAAGGCAGGAGTTTGACGAAGCCGAAGAACAAAGAGACATGGCCTATATAAGGATGATCGCCCAAAAACAACAAGTAGAACGTTATTATAATTAGAAGACAAACGTCAAGCCACTCAAAGTTGGGGACTACGTACTCAAAGCTAAAACACACGCAAGCAGATTTCACGGGAGGGCAAAGTAGGAACAAATTGGGATGGCCCATACAAAATCACGGCAAAGGAAAACAAAGGATCATTCCAGCTAGAAACAATGGAAGAAAATCTACTACCGAACAACTAGAATATTACCAACCTCAATTACTGCAACTTTTAAGAGATAAAGCGTCCCCAAGTCGTACTCTTTCTCCCCTCACTTGTGTTTGTCCCAATTGGGTTTTCTCGAGGAGGTTTTTAACGAGGCGACGAAGGGAACACTTTAAGTCGAAGTACGCAAAGACAGGACGACTAGTTCATCGCCCGACCTCTCAAGCACTCTCCTGGCCAACCAACTAAGGGACTAGACAGACTAGGGATGATCGCCAGCCAACACCCGAAAATTTGTAAATTCCTCCAAGTGTATGATCAAAGCAACAATGCTTGAAGTTTATTTTTATTTCTCCAAGTATCCGACCAAGGCAATAATGCTTAAAGTTTGCAGTGTCGGCTCGCACTTATAGGCTTATGTTTCTAAAAATCAGGTTATGTTCGACTACGCTCGAACTAACACCTATCAGCCCTCGAGCATAATTAGTTAGGTTATATTCGACCTCGCTCGAACTAACACCTACCAGCCTTCGACCACAATTAATCAGGTTATGTTCGACCTCGCTCGAACTAACACCTACCAGCCTTCGACCATAATTAATTAGGTTATGTTCTACCTCGCTCGAACTAACACTTACCGGCCTTCGGCCATAAATAATCAGATTATGTTCGACTGCACTCGAACTAACACCTATCGGCCCTCAGCCATAATTAATTAGATTATGTTCGACCTCACTCGAACCAACACATGTTGGCCTTCTGCCATAATTAATTAGGTTATGTTCGACCTTGCTCGAACTAAAACATACCGGCCTTCGGCCATAATTAATCAGATTATTTTCGACTGCACTCGAACTAACACTTATCGGCCCTCGGTCAAAATTAATTAGGTTATGTTCAACCTCGCTCGAACTAACACCTACCAGCCTTCGGCCATATAAAACATGCAAGTATAGAAAAAATAACCCAAGATAAAGAAACGAACGCAGAAAAACATTCCATATTCATACTTAAACATTCTTTACAGAGGCTCGTGAAGACACCTACAAAAAACACACAAGTTTACAGCAAAGTAAAAGAAAAAAGAAGAAAGACTACTGGTCACCGCCAGACCCTTCAGTACCACCGCCTTGACCATCTGGGCCATCTCGATCTCCCCCCTCATCATCACCATCGACCTCAAGGTACGCGGCTTCATACCAGGAGTCCTCTTCAATCTGGTCCGCACCCACGTCCCCCTCATTGTCACTATCCTAGAACGTGGCGGGATCATACCCACAGGCAACCTAAGCCTCGCGGGCCTTACCACAAATATCCTCAGGAGCGGGGGAGGAAACAGACCACACCTTGTGCAAATCGCGGAACACATCCAGCTGAGTCTCAGCATGAATCCATTCTCGTCCAGGTCCCGGGGAACATTTGAAAAATTTGAAGTGCGAGAGGATGATGGTTGCATGAGCGTTTTAGCTTTCTCGGCCTCTAAGGCAGCCATCTGGTCCTAAAGGAGGGAGTTATCTCTCTCCAACTCTCCAATCCTCTCATCAAACCGCTCTTTTTTAAGCCTCGCCGTTTCTTAGTCACTCTCTCGCTCAGAATGGAGAGTCCGGATCACTACCTTGAGAGCCACCACCTTACTCGATGCCTCCGACTGAGCAAACTCCGCTTTCTCTAGCTCGTTCTGCTTCTCGTGGATCTCGCCATGAAGAACCTCCATCTGCAGGCGACACTCCTCCAACTACCTGCGCAACTGGATCAACTATGTCTGGAGGTCGCCACATTGAGCCTCTATGGCCTTGCTGACCTCGTGCTCTCCCTTTTTTATTTCTCAACATACCCTCAAGAACACTGCACTTCTCGATTACCTTCACCAACTCGTCATCCTTCTCCTTCAGTTCATCTCGAAGGGCCTGCAAATTTCCGTCCTCACCAAACTGCTTGCGAATATCCCAGTACTTGCCACGATACTCGAAGTATTTGCGTTACAACTTCTTGAATATAACTTTACGCCTCTCCTTCCTTCGGGCGCTTTCAATTTCCAAGATTATTGTCTACAATCATAAAAATAAAGAAAAGCAAAAATAAGAACGCCCCTGCTGACAAGGGCAAAGCACTAAAACAAAGCCTAGACTTTGAACATGACAGACAGAAAAAAGAAGTATTGAAAAACTTACCCTGAGAGCGAGGCCGGCTATGCTCCTCGATAGGGTAACATCATCCAGCTTTTGGAGGGTTTAACCCTCCATGTCGGAGCAAAGGGGACCGAGGGCAGGAATCACGTTTTTCGTATTCTTTAATAAGTCACGATCCATGGGGATCGCAATGGTCAGCGCAGACCCCTCCAATCTCACCTCGAGCTGGGTAAATCCTTCCTCCATCATCCTCATCTCGGTAGTATCGAGGTCTAAACGCGTCTCGTAGCCGTCTTCTATAACGCCTTTGCTATGCCATCGGTCGGGGAAGAAGCATCATCAACCGGCTGCGAGGTCAATGGCCCCTCCTGCCGCAAAGTATCAGAGGCCACAGTCTTCGGCTCCCATCGTCGCGAGAGAAAGAGATACGCTCTCAACGGCCTCCACCGATCTTTGAACCTCAGATGCCAACTCGACGTCGTCTTCAAGAACTATGGTCGCTGTCTCATGAATGATAAAATCATCCATCACAGGGTTTACGGCTCGGGAAACCCCATCGCCAGTGTCCACTGACCTCCTCTTGCGAGGTAACAAATCCCCATCACTCGGCAATGATTCCTCATCTTCGTCCACAAGATGGTATTAAGGAGAAGTCGAAGGCTCCGCTGCCAAAATATCCGCAGATAGAGAAGAAATTGATGCTGAAGCTGCAGCAGGTGGGACCGAGGAACGAGCAGGCCTAGCCGCGGTCGTAGAAGGGACAGAAATCAAAGAGGTAGCAATTTTCCTCTTACAGAATGCGGGAGGGGGGAGGCTCTCGCCTCCTCGAAGACCCTGGGGCTGAAATTGAGAGAAGCGCAAAAGAAAAGTTCAACCATAGTGAACCACAAAAGGTGAGTAACCAAGAAGCCAAGGCAAAGAAACTCACTGGTCGAGGAAGGAGCAGCCCAAACTTCTTGAGAAATCTCGGCCGATGTGAGGGAGGAGTCGGCCGACCCAATCAAAAATGTCCCCAACCAAAGGAGGGGACAAAGTCTTGGCTGCATAAGAAAGGAGCAAGAGGTCAGACCCACGATTAAGCAAAGTAACCAAATGCCTCAACAGAGAAAGCTTAGATGCTTACGAGTATAGTTCCAAGTTTCAGGGAAGCCGTCTGCGTTGGCCATCATGTCCTTAGTTCTGATGAAGAAGAAGTTGTGCCAGAACTGGCGACTAGCCTTGTCATCCATCTTTACCACCAAGCACTTGCTTCCTCGGTAGCGAAGGTTTAGCATCGTCCCCCTATAAAAATTAAGGGCGAATAAATGCCCAGATGCCGAAGAATGATCTCAACCCCAGCCAGTTCTGCAAACTTAGTAAGCATCCTTGTGAGCTTAGATATACCGCGAGCTGAGCCAGACAAACGCCATAGAAACGGCAAAACTCTTCTGCCAGTGGGAGAAGGGGAAGAGTGTAGTCGACATTGAAAGGGTAAGCGTAGAATGCACAGTACCCGGGGCGGTAGACTTGTACCACATCCCGTCCGGCAGGGACCAACTCGAGTGAGAGGGAATGCCGAAATTAGCCCTAAGCTCTAATAAATGGGCCTTATTCATCGCCGACTGAGAGATTTTGGGTTCAGCTTCAAGTGCCTTTGTAAAATCAGACCTGACTTTCTCACCACGAGGAAATATCTCCTACACTATAGGGAAGTTCTCGTCCTCAACGGTAGCAGAGACGCCCTCCGCGTGAGGAGGGAAAACCATCGCTAAAGGAACCGGGTAAGTTTCCTCGCTGGGACCAGAAGATACGTTAGACATAGTTCTAACGAAGGAGAAGGTATTCAAAGTAACGAGGAGTTAAAAACAACAGGGATCGCTAGGACAAGGAAAGAAGATGCACAACAATGGAATAAGAAGAAGAGGGCATAAGGTTTCGATATGGGAAATCTATAAATCTCGAGTGTGTGTCTTCACATCCCTATTTAAGAGCGCAGGCATCGAAATCGAGAAATTAGATCACCCTTACTTAGCACAATTGACGCATGCAAAATAATGTAACGCATCGGGAAAACGCACCATAAATGACATATGACGTCATGACGTCACTTTGATCCAGGAACAATGTAACCCCAAAAGTTGCGGCTCATGAAAGACCACGTTGCCCACTCGCCAATCCTCTCGACCACGACGAACAGAATTCGCTCATCAAGCCCGCCTGAGGCCGGCCTCAATAAGCGGAGGGACTAATTGTATAGGTCAAAATCTGCTCTAGAATATTTAGGACAAGATAACTCTAAAGGAAAAGTGTTCGAGCTGTTATCAGTCGAGGTCCACCAGGAAGCAGCGAGGTTCGTGACCGAGATGTCAACAAGGATCGAGGTCGAGCACCGTTGGCAAAGCTGTAACGGCTAGTTTTCGAAATAGGATATTAAAGAAAATATTCTAGTAGATATTCTCTGCACCTGTACTATTAGGGTTTGTTAAGAAAATATCTCATATAAATAGAAAAGAAGATAATGGTGTAAGGCATGTGAGATTCATTTGTAAGAACACAATTGACAAAAGATTCTCAATCTCTCTCTGGCTAAGATACAGACATCACCTTCTCACCAAGATTCTTATCTATATTATTCCTTACTCTCCGCCAGATTCGAGGATAATTCGAACACTAAAGGATTTGCCTGTCGTTCATCATTGTCAAGAGGAATAACCACCTATTTCCTCCTTTATTGGGTGAATCATTCCTTCTATTTACTTAAATGTCATTTATTATTGTTCATCGCTATTTAATGCTCTATTATTACTCACATTACTTAGAATGATTGTTGCACACCATTATTTACGCTTTCGGAATTCACATCTAAAAATATTATTATTAACTAAGTTTAATTCTTTGATACATAATTTTAATTATTTGAGCCAAAGATTACACTTTTTTATCAAACAGAACTGTGACATTGTCCCGAAGGTCTCAAGTTGCTTTCTCAATCTTTTTCTTGTATCTTATTGGGAAAGGACAATATTTAGCCAGGGCAAGTCGCCCCATCGTCCCAAAAAAGAGTTAAAAAGAGCAAAAGTCTGAACGGACAGAATCCCTTATCCAAAAGGGGAAGATAAGTGATCAGCCAAAAAAAATTGAGGTGCTGATTTGACGATAAGACATTGGAAAAACGAACGATGACCTAGAAAACGGCAATCTTACTTGATTATTTAAATAAATAGTACTTCACTAAAGAAGAGAAAAATAAATCAATTCTCAATATGCTTTTGGATGTTCAATGAGTTGCTGTGAGTTTTCTTGAATGCTTTTTTCTTTTTGGAAAATATCACTGAATATTCTTTTTTGTTTTTACCATCAAAACTCCAGATATTTTTCCCGACAAGTCCTGTAAAGTACTAATGGCTTAACACATCTGTAGAATATATCCTGCAAACTTTTAAGCACACAAATGAGAATGGTTAAAGATAAATACATAATTAGTGTTTACCTTATCAACAAAAAAGCATAAATACATAGTTAGATTCGTTTATATGGGTATTAGGCAGAAGAACTTCATGGAAGATTATAAGCCGGAAAATTATAGGGGAAAATACAAAATGGTCAATCGGCCAAAATAAATTGTATTTACTAGCCAAAAATATATAAAATTTGTATACAAAACACACATATATAAACAATATATAGTTTATCTGCTATTATTTTTGGAAGTAGCTAAAAATATATATCTTTCAAAATTATATTATATAGGTAAAAAAAATATTTTATATACATATACTGTATGCTGAATTTTTTTTTCCTTCTTTGTATATTTACTTTCTTATATTTAGATTCCCGTTGCTAAAAATTATGTTGTATTAGGTCTTTATAATAAAACCATTTTTTGTCATACGGTGCAACGTATCCACAGTGATGCTGGTATTGCTTTTTTGTTCCTACCACAAATTTTTTAGCATTTTACTTATTATAATTATAATTATTGGTAGACTAGTCACTGTTAGCGAAGCCTTTATAGACCATTTTAACAGTTCTCATGAATCATGATAGAGTGAAAGCAACGTTCTTATCATCCTTTTAGTTCAACCACAAACCTAAGAGAAAGAAGGAAAAAAGAAGAAAAAAGTGAAAGCCAACCTCCTGCAATTTTTGGTTATGTAACACTCACCTTTCTGATGTCTCCTATATTACAGAAATCTCTATTATTTATTTAAATTTGTCTAAATTAAGGCCCTGTTTTCTAAGCGTATACCAACTCTGTCATTGAGCAAATTTTCTGTTATATGAAGCATATTATCAAAATCTTTGAAACTTTCGACCTTCAAATCTGACTTTCATTTAGCATGTATAAATAAAAGATAAATAAATCTAAAACGAATAAAGTAAGAGCCAAGTCATAACATGTACAACCACGAGAAGAATGAGTACTAGTGATCAACTAACACCCTAAAATATGGGCATATTTTTAATATTTGAGAGACATTTAAATGAAGGATCATCTTATCCTAGAATATTTATTGCTAAAACAAAACTTTGAAAAAAATGAGAGATAATCACTTGGATACTTGGTCTGATATAAACTATATTCTTGAGGGCTAAATTCAACAAATTAAAGTTCCCATCTTCTAGGTATTTAAATGGTCTCGTCAGACCAAAATTAAAATAAGAGAAATTTATGTACTATTTGGAATATGTATTTTATTTATATCCGATTGTCGTCACTGTTCATTTTTGTCTGTGTTGAATAATTTAAACTTACTCTGATCAATTTGGAAATCTTACAGCTCTGCAAGTCCCCCCACATATTCAACACGCTCCCACAGCCGTCGGCTACCTTAAGACTATAATATAGCTCAGGAAAAAATCATTCCACACTCCAAATTTTCTCTCTGTTTTCCTCCTTTTTGTTTCCTAGAAGGCTCTCAAAGAGCAAGAAAACAGGAAAAAGATTAAATCTTGACCTTTGTTCTTGTATATCAAATCCAAAGTTTTGATCTTTTTTCTGAGTTTGTGTAAAATTTGCATTAGATTGGGTTGGATTCTTGATTTGAGGATAAGAATATGGGGTTTGAGAAAGATGAAGCAAGTTCATCATCCCATATATTGAGTATCCCAAGAGAAGATACACCACTTTTAGGCAAGACTCAACACCTTTCTTCTCCTTCAAAAACTTTTGCTAATGTTTTCATAGCAATAGTTGGAGCTGGAGTTCTTGGTCTTCCTTACACTTTTAAGAGAACTGGATGGGTTTTAGGTTCAATTATGCTCTTCTCAGTTGCTTTTCTTACCTACCACTGTATGATGCTTTTGGTTTATTCAAGGCGTAGGATTGAATCCCAACTCAAAGCTGCAAAAGTTTCATCTTTTGGTGACTTGGGATTTGCTGTGTGTGGACCTGTTGGGAGATTTGCTGTTGATGCTATGATTGTTCTATCCCAAGCTGGTTTTTGTATCAGCTACTTGATTTTTGTAGCTAATACTTTAGCATATTTGTTTAATTACTCTATCACAAAACCAGATCCTACAATCTTTGGATTTTCACCCAAATCAGTGTATATTTGGAGCTGTTTCCCATTCCAGTTGGGGTTGAATTCAATTCCAACACTGACCCTTTTAGCCCCTTTGAGCATATTTGCTGATATTGTTGATTTAGGAGCTATGGGTGTAGTAATGGTTGAGGATGTGATGATTTACCTTACAAACAGACCAGTTCTTGAAATGTTTGGTGGGTTCAATGTGTTTTTCTATGGTCTTGGTGTAGCTGTCTATGCTTTTGAAGGGATTGGAATGGTTTTGCCTCTGGAATCAGAGACAAGAGACAAGGACAAATTTGGAAAAATCTTGGGTTTAGCAATGGCTTTCATATCTTTGATGTTTGGTGCTTTTGGAATATTAGGTTACTTTGCTTTTGGAGAAGATACTAAGGATATAATTACTACAAATCTTGGTCAGGGTTTGCTCAGCAGTTTGGTCCAAATTGGCCTTTGCATAAACTTGTTTTTAACTTTCCCACTGATGATGAATCCAGTTTATGAAGTGATGGAAAGGAGATTTTGTGAAGGCAGTTACTGCTTGTGGATTAGATGGCTTGTGGTTTTGGCAGTGACTTTTGTGGCATTAGTGGTACCAAATTTTGCTGATTTCTTGTCACTTGTTGGGAGCAGTGTGTGTATTATTTTGGGGTTTGTTTTGCCAGCTTTGTTTCACCTGATTGTGTTTAAGGATGAGCTGAGCTGGAATGGTTTGGCTTTTGATTCTGCTCTTATTATTATGGGCACAGTTTTTGCGGTCTATGGCACCTCTTCTTCCTTGATGGAAATCTTAGCAAAAAAGGCATAACTTTTCCCATAGCATTTCAGAAGATAGTTTAAAGGAAGACTTGGCGTAACTGATAAAGTTGTTGCCATGTGATCAGGAGGTCACTGGATTCGAGCCGTGGAGACTGCCTCTTGTAGAAATATAGGATAAGGCTGCATACAATAGACTTTCATGGTCCGGCCCTAATGCACCGACTGCCCTTTTATTTCAGAAGATGTATATTATGAACTCTTGGTTTAGACTGAGTTCAGATTACTTTTTAAGAGATTATTTTCATTCCTAAGCAAAGAGTAAGCTCACTCTTTGTTCTTATTAGTAATAAGTTTGTTAAGTTATCCTTTCACAAATGATATACAGGATTGGTGTGAGGTGTGCGAGGGTCATATTCTTGTGTATTAATTATTGCAATGCAAAGTGTTATAGTTGCTCAATTGGCCAGATTGGTTTTCTCTTCTTAATACTAAGCACTACTTGTTATTATGCATATATAATATGCTTTGGGAATTGACTACATTTGATAATTTCTATTTTCTAAAAATGAAGTTTTGGTTAATTATTGGTTCCATATTGAAGTTTCGGGTTGAAGCTTCTTTCTGTTTCCTCTCCATCTTTGCTTAGGAATGATTATGATTGAAATACAAGATCATTTCAAGCTCTCATGAGTGAGAAAGTACAGCAGTAGAGAAATAAGCAAAGCAGAACTCATTAGCTTGTTGAAATTTATAGTGTGGAGTTGATAAATGCTCATCAATATACATGAGTTTATTCTTATACCGAAAAAGGTGAGATACACTTTTTTTTTTCTCTATCAGTATTCGGTACCCGCACTGAATTCTGACATTGGGATAAAGTCCTAAAAAAAGCGACTTCATACCGAAGCTCGAAGCGGAGACTTTCTGTTTAAGAATGAAAGAGTAATTTTCTCAACCCTTGTTGGTAAGGTGAGATTCACTTATGACAAAGTACATATCAATTGCAGGCATGAAATAAAGCTTTAAAATCAACATAGTCCTACACCCAATTTCACTTACATGTTTATAACAATAGACTAGACTGACACTGTTTGAGTCTGCATTGGACGCTGCCATCAGATTTTGTTCCAACTACAATATCATTCCACTGAACTTCCCAAGTATATCAAAGGTTTGTGACAAAATCTTTCTCTGGTGCAGTGACGCAGATGTTACTTTTCTTGTTTCTACCATAAAGCTTTTTTAGCCTTTTAGTTATTTTAATTCATTGGATGATAAACTTACCAATTAAAGATGCTTTTCTCTTTGTCAAAAAAAAAAAAAGCTTTTAAACAAAGAGAGTGGAAGTTACATATCATCTTTCCTTTTCAACAGTTAAAACAAAGACAAGAGAAGAAAACATCTCCACGAGTTTCATATATCAGACTTACCTCTCTTACATGTCTAATATTATAGAAAAATTTCCTTATTTTCAACTTTTTGTTTAATTAATGATTAACACGAGGCATGCTGATGCAAATTAAAGGGATATTTGCAACTAATGGAGTATGAAAAGGACCCCGAAATATTGTTCGGTATGCCACAAGAGTCGTAAGAACTAATAGAAAATATAAAAAAATTCTAGTACTTTTTATTTGTATTTGTATAATATTAGCATGAAATGAAATTAAATGAAGAAATATGATAAGCATTCATATAATCGACCTTGACTCGTAGGAGATTGAAGCATAATTATAGTTATAGGAATGAGATACTATTAAGCTCATGAACCAAAAGATTCACACATTAATCCATACTATACATGCAGAAATAGAAGAATCTGAAAACTTGAAGTAATCAATCACGGTAAAATATTAATACAGGTATCAATTTCATCCAATATAATACTTCATCCAAATATTTGTGAAAAATAGACGTGGTGTAAATATTGAACATATTTTACATGGTAAATATGTTCAATAGCTATTTGCATACAAAATCTTGCAAACTGGAAAGCTTATGTAATCTAACTCGCAAATTGGGAAGGTAAGTTGGCATTAGACAAAGGTTAAGGGATGTGTGTATAAATTATAATTACTTCTTTATCATTCCAATTATAGGTGATACCCCAAAAGGGACAAGCATCAGTACAAGTAAAATTAAGATATACAATCCAACTTTCTGTAATCCAACATTCTGTAATATTCTTATTTGTTTTAATATTTTTTGATTGTTATAATAATGTATTATTATAAAAAATATATAATATAATATAATATTAAAAATTAATTCGGAAAAAACTTGTCTCAGTTGGAATGTCACTTTCAATTTGTTTTTTTAAGAATATTTATTTGACTTTATCCGGTCAAATCAGTTGCAGCTTACATAGGCAGGACCCCACCACTCTACGACACAGTCCTAAAATCCTACCTACGTTTAAACACGAAAATTTAGCATAGGAAAAGCCATCAACATACCTCAAAGAAGAAATTCCCCTAAACAGCAACAAGGGGAAAACAGATTTCATTTTTATCAATCTTGATCTTATTGCTGTTAGTGCTTCTCCTACAATCTCAATCAAATCAAGAATTTTTTTAAATCTTTTTCTGGTTTGTTAAAAACTCACATTTTATTGGATTGAATTCTTGATTTGAGGATTACACAATGGGGTTTAAGACAAACGAAGCAAGTTCTTCATCCCACGTTTTGAAAATCCCAAGAGAGGATACACCACTTATGGGCAAGACTCAAAAACTCTCTTCTCCTTCAAAGACTTTTGCTAATATTTTCATGTCCTTAGTTGGAGCTGGAGTTCTTGGACTTCCGTACACTTTCAAAAGAACAGGATGGGTAATGGGTTTTTTCTTGATTATCTCAGTAGCCATTCTTACCTATTACTGTATGATGCTTCTTGTTTATTCACGGCGTAAGCTTGAATCCCAATTTGAAGCTCCCAAAATCTCATCTTTTGGTGACTTGGGTTTTGCTGTGTGTGGACCAATAGGTCGTTTTGCTGTTGATTCTATGATTGTTCTTTCCCAAGCATGTTTTTCAGTTGGGTACATGATTTTTATAGCTAATACTTTAGCTTACTTGTTTAATTATTCTATCACACAACCAGAGTCCAAGATATTTGGATTTTCACCCAAATCAGTGTATATTTGGAGCTGTTTTCCATTTCAGTTGGGGTTGAATTCAATTCCCACATTGACCCTTTTAGCCCCTTTGAGTATTTTTGCTGAAGTTGTTGATTTAGGAGCTTTGGGTGTAGTAATGGTTGAGGATGTGCTAATTTACATCACGAATAGGCCTAATTTGGAAATGTGTGGTGGGTTCAGTGTGTTCTTCTATGGCGTTGGTGTGGCTGTCTATGCTTTTGAAGGGATGGCAATGATTTTGCCTTTGGAATCAGAGATAAAAGACAAAGGAAAATTTGGGAAAATCTTGGGTTTGTCAGTGGCCTTTGTAGCATTGGTATATGGTACTTTTGGAGCATTGGGTTACTTTGCATTTGGGGAAGAGACCAAAGATATAATCACTACTAATTTTGGGCAGGGATTGCTAAGCAGCCTGGTGCAACTTGGCCTGTGCATAGACCTGTTCTTTGCTTTCCCACTGATGATGAATCCAGTTTATGAAGTGATGGAAAGGAGATTCTGTGAAGGCAGGTACTGCTTGTGGCTGAGATGGCTTGTGGTTTTAGCAGTGTCTTTCGTGGCATTGATGGTACCCAATTTTGCTGATTTCATGTCACTTGTTGGGAGCAGTGTGTGTGTTGTTCTGGGGTTTGTGTTGCCTTCTTTGTTTCATCTGATTGCATTCAAGAATGAATTGGGCTGGTGTAGTTTGATTCTTGATGCTGTATTTACTGTCATGGGCACGGTTTTTGCAGTCTATGGAACCTCTTCTACACTGATAAAGATCTTTGCAAAAATGGCATAGCTTTTTCTTTTCTGTGAATAGAATTTCATAAAATGCATATTATGCACCCTGGTTAATATATTGAGTGAAATTGCTCTTGAATCAATTCTTAATGGCAAAAAAGTTTCGCCTTTGTTCTTTCTTTACTAGTAATAACGTTAATTTGATTCTGCACTTCTAAAAGCAACATTGACTCTATCCTTGCATTGCCCGTTTACCAAAACGACAAAATGTTTCACTAACTTATAATAATGCTCACCTTAGGAAGTTGCGAATGAATGAAGAACAAGGGGAGAATGGCTTACTGGAAAAATGCCCTCTATTTCAGCCATAAGGTTGAGGATTCAAAATTGTCAATGAAACGAAGTGGAAACAAACCCACTGCTTCTCCTCAATAAGGAAATCTGAGGGTGTTTACTTGTATAGAAAATAAACAGATAAATAAAAGGGGCAAGAAACCACAAGACAGCGAAAAGCAAATTAGATATCCTAACTTATATATGTGAAAACTTTATATTCCCCAAAAGTTAGAAAGCAAAATTATATATGTATAAACTTTCTCAATTACAATCAAGAAGTCACATTTAATATGCAATGTAACATTTTAAATTGGCCCGGTATATAATGCATATTCTACGTTGGAAAGCCATAGACTAGGACCCCCTCCCCCCCAAAGACAAACACACCCAACCAAACCAACAACAAAAAAAAGTAATCATTAAGAGAAAAACTAAAATAGATTCACTTCATTCTTTTACTACGAGTCTACACAACCATATTTCCATTTAGTTCAGCAATGCAGTACAACTGAGCACAAAGTGCACAGCTTAGAAAGCCAAAGAATGAATACGAACTTGGAAATACCCAAAAAAAAAAAAAAAAAAAATTACTCAGCTCCTGGGTAACAAATCCACTCTCAATCAAACGAACTCTCCAAAACCAACTAACAAAAAATGTTCGTTATACACGTTTTATACATTCAATATGGGTGCATCAGCAAAAGTTCTATCCACCATGAAGTCTGATAAAATAATGTGGTAGACTAGGTCAAAATTCACAATGAAAAAAAAATAAAAAATCAAGCTAATAACATAATACAAGGAAATACAGCTTATCGCGATGTTAACTCATGCTGCACACATTTTTTATCTAGCCACAATACCTACAAATAACAAACTGGCCAAAGATAAAATGAAATAGAATATAAAATGACTTCGTACTAGTACTCCATTACCCCATTAAAACGCTTTCCAACTATCAGAATCTCTCCTTGATGCCTGACTCTCCACTGATGTCTTAAATGGATCATTTGACCCAAATGGATCTGCATCATCAAAAGATGGGAAACCATGACCATGATCTGTGTCCCTGGTGCTACTGAAGGAATCAAACCTAGTTAGTGACGCGCGGGGAGGAAATTGCCCAAAATTATAGTCAGAGTCTGCGGTACTGCGAAATGAATCGAACCTAGCAAACGAGTCCCGCTGCTGGAATGAACCTTGATCGTAGTCAGAGTCTCTGGTGCTGCGCATTGAATCAAATCTTGAAAGAGACTCACGAGTGCCAAAGGGGCCACTATCCTGCATATTGAAGGAATCAAATCTGGAGAAGCTGTTCGAGTGTTCTTCAAACCCTTCACTAGATCTTCGAGGTGAGTTTGTAGAACTGTACATAGGTGTGCTCGGAACCGAGTCCCCAAAGGCAAATGGACTCTTTTTCTGGAACATATTATCTGCACTTGGGGAGCCGCCTGAATTATAAGCTGGTGTGCTAGGAACAGAATCAAAGAAGGGACTTTGCCTCGAGAACATATCAGTTTGAGAGAATCCGGAGTTGTAATTTGGGGTGCTTGGAACAGAATCAAAGAAAGGGCTTTGCTTTGGGAACGTATTGTCTGAATAACTGAACCCGGCATTGTAACTTGGGGTGCTAGGAACAGAATCAAAGAACGGGCTTTGCTTCGGGAAAGTGTTGTCTAACCCAGCATTGTAACTTGGGGTGCTAGGAACAGAATCAAAGAATGGACTTTGCTTCGGGAGCGTGTCGATAGACTGTTTGGACCCCGTTTTAATAGGGCTTAGGCCCCAGTCATCAGCTCCAAAAAGAGAAGCTTCCTTATGATTGTCACGATCCGCGTCCTGCATAAACAAAAAAGTTAAGCAATATGATGTGGAGTTTCAGCTTTAAAATAATGTCAAAGGCATTCTTCGAAGTGGTAATTCTGCAAACGAGTAGAGGGTTGCCTAGACAGTGAAGTGCTACAACATGCAAAAGTCTTGATCTAACCTGACAGTTGCAAAGGTTAAAAAGAAAATGCAAAATGCATCCATTTACCTTTGCAACAGAATTGAGGTCCCACGCGGCATCAGTGTCAAAGTTGGTATCAAATGTACCCCAGCCAGATTCATCAAAACCTTTGTCCGAGAACACAGATTCATTACCCCAGCGTTCACTGCACTCATATATTTAAACAAAGAAATTCAGATTTCTAGGGAACTGTACAATAGTTTGTAGAAGGTGGAACCCCTCACAATTGAGTATTCTAGACAGCTGTCGTCATTGGAAAACAGAAGAACATGGTATACTGAATCACCCAAAAGAAGAAGAAAACCACCACATTACCTTTGGGCAGCATGGGGTGAACCATCAAAACCAATGTCCTTCCTGTACAGAAAATTCTTAGAATTCTTTACTTGGAGAACATGAGAGCATAATAGACCAAATCGCCAAAAGCAGAGGACCACATTACCTTGGGCCAGCATGGGGTGAACCATCAAAATTGACATCCTTCCCATACATAGACTCTTGGAATTCTTTGGACGGGCTCTCAACTGCATTACTTCTTGACGGACTATCAGTTGGACTTCTTGCTGTTTGTTGATGTCCATGCGCAGATTCTGTGTCACTAGCTTCTCTAGCTTGTCCATGGTTTGGCACTTTGTCTATCTTCGCATCAGTGCCAGCATCAGCAGATGATTTTCCAGCATCCTCATCTAAAGGAGATGCTTTCTCACGAACCAATGAAGATTTTGGTTTAGGAGAGGCAATGACGTTTTTCACATCAAGCGTGAGCTCTTTCACAAAGGTGAATCCTGGAAAGGACAAAGATCCTGTTAGTTTTAGACATATGTATATAATAGTCTTGTCCCACATTGGTAGAGAAGAAGTATAGGATTGTAGAATATAGCTATAAATAAGGGCCTCTTGTATTGTATCAAAACACATCAATAATATATTTTCTTTCTCCCGTGCTTTCTCACATGGTATCAGAGCTATCGTGAGATTTTATCGCTGTGCATAAATTCCAGCGATTCCGGGAAGAAAATTCAGTCACCAGGAAGCCTTTTTTTCCGGCTACCCATTAGTTTTTTTTTTTGTCTGCCTTGGTTCTATCAGTGTTGTGCAAAATCTAACACTAGCACAAGAGCCACCATTTCCCGGCGACCAAACCCCAGTGAGAAGCTCCGGCAGACGCCTCCTCACGCGCCTCCACGCGCCACCAGCAGTCACGCGCGTTATCTCACGCGCACCCACGCGCCGGCGCGTACAGCTAGTTCCGGCCACTTTTTGAAAAAAATTCCTTCAGAGCAGCTGGGTCGCCTGGTAATTCCGATCCTACCCCTGCTGTTTTCGTTTTATTTCAATCACTTTGAGTTTTTCTCCGGCAACTACAGTAATTTCCGGCAGCTACAGTAGGTTTCCAGCAACTACAGTATCTGTTTACTCTGTTTTTTCAGTATTTCCTTATTCTGTTCAAGTAGATTACAGTACTCTTCTCTTATTTGGTAACAATTTGCAAAGATGTCTTTGGGATTTGATGTTTTTGGGTCTAGAAATATGAGTTCCGGGAGCTCTAATGTTATGATTACCTCGGAACCTTTAATGGGAAATTCCAACTACTTAGCTTGGGCTTCATCTGTTGAGTTGTGGTGTAAAGGCCAAGGTGTTCAAGACCATTTAATCAAACAGTCTGGCGAAGGAG
>MCJB01052084.1:0-25108 GCA_002018475.1 Nicotiana obtusifolia | reverse complement strand
TTCTCAATTCTTGCTTAACTTCAGCGTGTGTGCGTCATCTGTAAAAGAGAACACAACTGAAATATATAGAGTCAGTAAAATTAGGATTAACTAGAGACCTGATGCTTTACTTTTCCTTGGTGGAAGAGTTCTAGTTGACTTCAATCTCTAACTCTTTCCTTATCTAAGATAAAGTTCTCTTCAAGTAAGGAGTCCTGCTCCTTATCAATTATGCAACATTTCCGTACAGGAAACATCATATAATCCACTTATACTTATCCCTTGCACGTGCATACCTCTTGCTTGAATCTGACAATGCCCTATGTACACTGTCCATGGACCTGGTTCATACATGTGTTCCTTTGTCAATCATCAAAACCAAAATCACTTAGGTCAACAAATTCTCCCTTTTTAATGATGACAAACTCTTTGCCTTTTAGAAGCATGGAACCTGCTTTAACTCAACTCAACATCAAACACAATGTTAGAATACTTTTCATTTAAAATCACAAATCATCACGGACCAGGTTCATTAGGTTATAAACATCACACCTTATCTTTCCCTTTTGGCATCATCAAAAAGTTTCATAATTAAGTTAAGTAACCAGAGTTTAGCCGATTTTACTCATGGCCACTAAGACTACTTCAAATACAATCATGGATTCAAAATTTTCTTATCAATCTAATGATATTAGCCATCTAAGAAATATCAACAAACAATTAGAGCAAAGGCAGTGAATATTATTGATAAGATTCTTCCACAAAACATAAAAAGAAATTAAAGCATAGAACTATGAGCAAAAAAGCACAAAAATCAATCTCATTTGGGTTACTGGTTACAAACTAGGCTAGAAAAGGTTTAGGATTGGGAAGGACCAAGTTCTTGGTTCGTGGCCTGAAGCAGCTTCAACATGTCTTGAAGAATGACCTCATTCTTCTCTTTCTCCTTTGCAAACTCAGACTTGAGAGAGTCCCTCTCATACTTCAGCCAGCCTTTTCTTCAACCTTTCAATCTTAGCATCCTTAGCCCCACTCTCCTACTCCAACGCCCTAACCTTGTTATTTTTTGCCACCTTCTTAGAAGAACCAGGTTCTTTGGGGGCATTATGGACTTCATAGACGCAGTCAATCAAAGTGTCGGCCCCAAAGTAGTCTTTGCTCATGTAAACATCTCATTTCTTGAGGGGAAACTTAAAGTGAGCAAGCACAACAGCGGGGATAAAGCCATAGAGAATGTCATGAGTTTTAGTGCCACAAACAACCCTATGAAGGAACTGGATTATGAATTCCGACTAATTGATATGCTTCCCACTATCTAGGCACTCCATAAGGACTAGGTCCATGAAGGAGGCAATTTTTCAATCATGGCAGCCACTTGAAATGCTTCATTCACGACCATACCTTCAGCAATAAGGTCGTGAAAAATAAGTTGAAGCTCCTGGACTTGGGTTCCAACGGTGTTATCTATCATTTTATAGTCTAGAAACTTTGCAACCACAAATTTCTTCAAGCATGCATCTTCAGTCTTGTACTTTTTCTCAAGTGCGTCCCATAATTCTTTCGAAGTCTTCATAGCACTATAAACATTGTACAAGTCATCCTCCAAAGCACTTAAGATATAGTCTTTGCAAAGAAAATCTGCCTGTTTCCATGCCTCAACAATCATAAATTTCTCGTTGTCCGGCATATCTGTAGCAGGCACTGGAGGTTCTTCATTGGTGAATTTCTGCATACCAAGTGTGGTAAGCCAGAAGAACACCCTTTGTTGCCATCCTTTGAAGTTGGCTCCAGAAAATTTCCCCGGTTTCTCAGCCGGTGGAACAGAAGTTCGGCTTGTTGCCGCAACAGTCGCAGAAGGATTTTCATTAACAGTTGCCATTTCTTAATTCTCACTGTCAACAACAGAAGAATACAATTAATGGAAAAAACAAAATAGTAAACAGTACTGTAAAACGATAAACAATATATTTATAAAATCGAAGTTTTTTATATACTGTTTTACAGAATACGATGAAGTTTTTATGTTCTTCAAATCGTTTCTGAATTTAATATTCCGATGAAGTTACAATATCTTCAAATCAGAATAGAAAAATTCAGTAGGAGTAGAAAACCACACAGGTTTTAATCTCCAAAAGCAGAATACAGATTAAAACAATAATTTTCTTAAGGTTGTTATTAATATTAATCAGTGTACGTTTAATCTGTTTAAACACTTAGTAAAACAGTGTAAGAATAGAAACTGTAAAACAGTAGAAGAAATTGTAGAAGAACAGAAATCGAACCTACCCAAAGTGTTTCCTTAAGGAAATTATTCTCCTCACAGTACTCGAGGTTATTGGAAAATTTTGTCCAAAAAGATAATCAATCAACCGTTGACGAAGCCGTAGCCGTAGCCGTAGCCGAAGCCGAAGCCGAGCCGAGCGAGCGACGACGGCGACGGCGCGAGGGGTCATTGCCTCTTCAACCCTTTTAGCAACTAGAGAAGGTGTAAAGTAATATATACTCCTCTATTTTTCTTTCTTTTTCCTATGTGGGACAAACGCTTTAATCAAAGCAAAAAGGGACCTTTTACATTCCCTTCACTTTTTATCCCGTCATTTCCCATTCACCTTTATTGATACCCAACAAATATAAATATAGATTGATACTATATGATATATGTATATTAGGCCTATTAATAATGATTTATGTAGGTGAAATCGTAATCGATCTTACATTTGTAAATGCTAAGTTGCTATATAGTATAAATAAGTAAAGATTTAATAGTTAAATTTTTATTAATATTTGAAAAGGAACTAAATGAAAATTCTATAGACCACGTGGGATTTGTTCAAACTCAAAATTCCACCACTTGTAATTTGACAACAATTGTAAAAGAATTTTCTAAAAGTGAAGTTTGCTGCATTTTATTCTTTTTAGAATTTGGGTTAGACTACTTAATAGGCGTATCAGGTAAAAGAAGGTTAGTTTCGTTCTGGTCAATCTCTTTATTTATGTTAGAATTAATATAATATAGATATTGAAGTCCTAAATAATCGGACTTCCTTCACAAACCAAATAAGAAAAAAAATCTAATAATCATAATTTTAGCTAATTTAAACTCTTAAGTATTTGAAAAGTTAGAAAAGACGAACGACATTTCGCTAAAGGTGTTCGTGCTTTTAATGTAGTATAGATAGATATATATAGATATAGATAGATTAGAATTAAGTAGCAACGTTGTTATACAAACAATACAAACCA
This sequence comes from Nicotiana obtusifolia, assembly GCA_002018475.1. Classification (NCBI taxonomy): domain Eukaryota; kingdom Viridiplantae; phylum Streptophyta; class Magnoliopsida; order Solanales; family Solanaceae; genus Nicotiana; species Nicotiana obtusifolia. The sequence goes on along the minus strand of MCJB01052084.1, from coordinate 21,886 downwards.
AGAAGCTAATTGTCGGCCTTCCGCACACATTATCACTTGCGGTTGTTAATTAATTTTAAAGTCAAAAAATTAGTGTGTATTTATGTTACATAATCAAATAAGGAAAGAATTTTTATAAGGTAAAATCTATTGATTTTGAAGTTTCAAGTATTAAACTTATTTATATTTTATTTTAAATAAGGAAGGATTTAATATGTAAGTTTTACAGAGATACTCTGACTTTACGGAATTTTTTTATGATTAAGAAAATTAAAGAAGTAAAAATATTTTAGAAGTGAGATTAGTATTTCGTTTTATTATTAGTATATAAAGTAAAATTTAAGTCGATTTAAATCGTAGATATTATGAGTTCCTACATAGTTCAAATAAAGAAGGATTCAGTAAATTTGAGTTGATTTCATAGTCCCAAATATTTTAAAAAATAAGTAAATGACAATCTTATCCAATGTGAAATTTATTTTTAAAAGGTAAAAAAGATGAATGACATTTCGATAGGGACTTCATGCTTTAATATAGTATAGATAGTTATAAGTATAAAACATAAACATTAGTTATGAAAAATAAAATTAGTACTCATATATGTATATTAATCGAAGTCAAAACAATCAGCTTTTTTTGAAATGTAGAGAGTGAGGGTATAAACTCCACGAAATTGTTTCTTATCCGTCTTGAGAAGAAACTTTTTTGTGACCTAATTTTTAGGACGGTAGGCACTATTTTAGGAACTCAAATACACATTAATTTAAGTATCTCCATATTAGAGGTAAAATTTTAATAATTTTAAAGGTCTAAATATTAGGAGTTCTTTCCTAATTCAAATAAGAAAAAGTTTTCAAATCTATTTAAAATCTTAAATATTATAATAATAATTAAATAGTTATTTTATTTAACGTGAGTAAAAAAACGAACGACAATTCGACGGGATTATCCGTAAAACATAAAAGGACAAAAAAAAAGAGGACAAGGCCCATAATATATCTTTGCAGGTCACGTGTAAATGACCTAGGACTAAGCATTTGGTCTTTTGAAAGCAATTGGAGCACGAACTAAGGGTGCAGCATCTATCTATTTGTTATGGTTTACCTACTGTGATTAAGAGAAAAATTCAAAGTTATCATTACCATATACGATTTTGAAGCCAAGAGAAGATATTAGGCAATATTTGTTGGGGAAAATGACGCAAATTTGTACTGTTTTTACAATGACGACATGAACCGCAACTACCGTTAATTGCATTCAAGGTACTAATGCATTGTTCTATTTTTAGCATTTTATTCTTGGGTTATGGTATTTATTTATTAAAATTATATATTGAATAACGAGTTGGAGCCTGGATGGGGTGTAGAATGATCGAGGTTTAGCTTTAAGCCTGAAATTAAGAAAAATTGAGATTTGACACATCAATTGACATTAAGATTGAAACATGATTATAAGTTTGGACTCTATGTCTTATGGCTAACTAGTTAGTTCGGGAATTTGACAATATTGACGGGGAGTTGATTTTTAACGGACTTTAATTTAATTATTTTAAAATTTATGAAATAACCACGATTAACATAATTGATATCGTTAATCAATATTTTGCGTAGATTGAGGCCATTGGAGGCCATTTTATTGGTGTTTTGGATATCTCAAGGTTGGAAATTTTTCATTAGCAATGTAAGTGAGACTTTAAGCTTTGATGCTTGCTTTTTAAAACCTGTCTTGAAAAATAAATTTTATCTGCCCGGTCCATGTGTTGGGACAAGTGTGTGCTTGGCAGATAGGTGGTCTAAGACTAGCCGCGAATATATTATTTTATGAAAAATATAAAAAATTATTTTTATAAGTTGTTTGATGGTGTGATACGGCTGTGAGTCATGATATTGAGTTTGATGGTTTGATACAGCTGGCGGCCATGATGTTTGATTTGATGGTTTGATACTGCTGAGCCATGATGTTGGGGCATTGTGTATGCTTTTGTACATCACTCGAGCATTGATGCTTCTTGATATATTTGAGGCATTGTGCATGCTTCAATGAGCATTGTGTATGCTTCAATGGGCATTATGTATGCTCCGTTACATATTTGAGGCATTGTGGTGCAGTTGTAGACTTATAGAGGTGTTGGTTATTTTTTTAACTGCAGTTATGACAAGTTCTTAGTGTGTATTAGGTGAGATATGTGTCTATATATTATGTTATTGTATAATTATTGTGTTTGTTATATTGTTCTTATTGTGGTCTGTTTGTATTTTCTAATACTTGTTCCAGATGCATTTTAAACTGGCGGGTCGAGGATCTTACTGAGGTGAGCCACCACATTATTCGTGGAGGCATTTATTTCAGCTTTGTCTAGTTCGTGTTAGTAGTTCCTTTTCTTTAGGGTTTGCATACCCGTCAGTAAAACTCATATTACTCTGTTAAATGTTCCATGGTCTTAGTGTGGGATTTGCGCTAGAGTTTTATTACTTGAGTGATTGTTGGTGTTTCTATCAATTGACTAAAGTATTGGTTGATAACTATTTCGTCTTTAATTATTAATAATATCTTTAGGCTTGTACTTATATTTTTTTCCAGTGTTTGTATAAATAATAAAATGTTTAAGAAAAGGAGATCGCCTGGCAGATAATGTTAGCTGGGTGCCAATCACGTCTAGGGGATAGTTCGGGACGTGACATATTGTGATCAAGAATTAAGTGTTCCACCTATAGATAAGTTTATTGTATTAAATAAATAACGCAACAAATAATTAAATGGAGAGAGTACGACATATAATAAACATAATACAGCACCAATATGTACCAATAAAAGAAAAGTCTTTGACATATATCTACAAATGAAAAAGCCATTCAACAGAACGAAAAGTGACATTCCAAGTAAATAGAGAAGCCTCGTGTGGAGTTTGCGTAGCAAATGTGATACACGAAAATAATTAACACATACATCAAGCATTCAATTGGCTAGTTTAATTATTTTTCTCAAATCAAAGATTAAGTAGAGAGAAAAATCAGTGCATACTGTTATAGGCTCTACAAATTTCAAAATCAATAATGTAAATAAGCAATCGTTTCGTTTGAATATTAGTTTTCAACTTTTAATCAATAACGGAAAAATTTATAGAATATACATGTACACATACAAGCAATGCATTTATTGATTCAAAGTGGATTCGGTCTTAAAAACATTCCGATATAAATATTTTTTGTAGAGATATTAAATAGTTATAGATAAATGATTTGTCCAAACTAACCATAATAAAATAGATAAGAGTAATAGGGTGGCGTGCTTACTTTTGAAAGACAAATTATGGCCTATAATAGTATTTTTGAAGATACTAATGTATATAATAGTATCTTGCCTTATCATTCTTTCTTCGTGGCAAATTAAAATAATTATTCCTTCTGTTTCATTTAATGTGATTAGCTATAGAATTTAAGATTTTTTTTGTTTTTGGAATTTATGATCTAAAATAAGTTTTAAAAACTTGTGTGGACATAGTTATTTATTAAAGGTAAATTGAAAATTTTAGCATAAAAAATTTTACAATTGAAAAATATGACATTATTATTTGAACAAACTAAAAAGAAATATATGACACGTAAATTAAAACGATGAAGTAATGTACATTAAATAATTATTGATGCAAATGGTTCTTTCACCCCTGCACGATTTACAAACATTGCTCTAACATATTCATCAATTGATGTTTTAAATTGCGATTACTTTAATATATTATAAAGTCAAATGATGCTATCACTTACAACCCAACTTAGGGAAAACAAAATCTCAAATGATCATTCTTGCAAAAGGTTCTTTAACCCCTGCACGATTTATAATTAATGCTCTTAATATTCATCAATAAACATTTTAAATTAAAATTGTTAGGATATACTATTAACCATGCGGTTTGATTATAGTATTATGTTTTATTTTTTTTAGAATAATTATTTATTTATTTATTCAATTCAATGAAGTCTTAATTTAAATAGATCATTTGTTCATATGTGTGCCCTTTACTTATATAGTAGACAATTTAGTGTATGGAGCTTTAGCTCATGCGCGGAAGATTAAATTGTCGGTTCTTATAAGTTATAAAGTTAATATTCACAATCAAAGATGAAATTGGGAAAAGTATCTTGATGATTGTAGCATAAGATTAAAAAATAATCTATCTTGATTATGGGAATTGTTCAGTTCCAACTTCTTATGCTAGTACATTTTTGTATATTGGACGGACCAAGTAGAGATAAGTGTTTTTGTGCTGAATATATAAAACTACCTCTCTAGCTCATTGAATGTTCTTATACTCTTAATCTTGATATGATTGTTATGATCAATGTGCTTCGTTCATTATTTTGATTTATTAAAGGTACGACTCAACTGCGAGTTAATGTATTCCTGGTAAATTGGATACTGGCAAAGTGCATTTGTGAAATAACAATTAGTTGATAGAATCCGTGTCTTGACCTTAAGATTAATGATACCCCTTTATGGATGCTTATAAGTTTTCATGTGAAAACCCTGCAGGTGAATTTTGTATCCGTCACATGAAATAAGTTAAGCGCAAGTATAAAGGATTAAATTAGTCGATGAATTAAATTGTCAGTAATTTAATTTATTTGATTGGTGTCTGTAATCTTAACATGGGGAGTTAAATAAGTTTTTAATGAATGATTTCGAAATTAAACAGAGGAGTGCAATTACAGTTTTCTAGTGGAATAAATTATAATTTATTGTGGTAGGATTAATTCATTCATATTCCGAATTAATACCATAATAGGAAGCCTCGTTATTAAATCTGTGGTCTCTGCTGTGTGCCTGAATATTCTAGAACAAGGAAATTAAAAGGAAAAATAATATCCTTGGTGGTTTAGAAAAATGTTACACGTTTTTTGCTAGGGTTTATCCTAAAAAACATGTGTATATAAAGAAAGCTATTCAACCCTAAGGATTATTCATTCTTTAGCCGAATACTTGCCACTCAAGTATTACGTTCATAGAACTTCAGGATACACAGCAGAAGATCGTAGACCTGGAGAGCACGGACGCTATTGAAGACTTGTGCAACAACTTCAAAAGGTTAGTGTTACAATCTCGTATTTGATTATGTTTGTCTAGTTTACATGTGAGAATATGATCTTGGGTGCTTGCTTCCGCTGCAGTTATATGCCTATTTTCTATCAATTGGCATCAAGAGCCGTCTTACATCTAACTAGATAATGTAATACTTCATGAAACAGAAACCCTAGAATTAGTGTTGTTTTTTAATGCATGTTTGTCATGTTAGAAATAATGATGTTTTATGAAAAACGAGATTGATTATGTTGTTTATGATTTATGGAATCACGAATATTGTTAGAATCAGTATAAATAATATGTTACTTCATGAAACAGAAACCCTAGAATTGGTGTTATTTTTGAATGCATGTTTGTCATGTTAGAAACAATGATGTTTTATGAAAAACAAAATTGATTATGCAATTTATGATTTCTGGAATCACAGATATTGTTAGAATCAGTATAAATAATATGTGATATGATCGTATCTGATTTTATTTTGAAACCCTAAAACGACAAAACCGATTTTACCGAATGGTCATAGTTTTGGAATTCTGAATTTCTTTTTGACGAACTCCGATTGACCTGAAATTTGGTAGGTTCATCGAAAATAGTCCACTGAACAATACTCATCGCTTCGTCGTGACCAAGGGCCTTTTTTGGCCATTTGGGGTCGTTTTGATGGGTTTTTGGGCGTTTTTCTGTTTTCGAAAAAAAATTTGTCAACGAAAATTTTTTATTTTAACAAATAATGGTGTTATGGTTCATTCTCTATGGTCTCCATTGTATGTAGCAGTAATATAATGAGTTTATGTGTTGACATAGGTCTTCCTCCCCATCGGATAGATTCATTATGGTTAATTACTGTGTTGTAATTCCTAGTTAATTAATACTTGTCTTGACTCTCCAACTGAGTTACATGTTGGTTTAATGGAACTAGGGATAATTTAATGTGATATCTACCTAATATTATCAGTTTACTCTCCATCTGAGTTGGTTCTGGTTTTTATGGGGTAATATATCTAGCATGACTCATATATTTTGCATGAATAGTTAAGTTTCCCTATCGAATCTAACTGTTTGGTAAGCATGATTTTATATGTGATGTGTGGTTTGAATTTTATTATTCTTTCAGCATATCTAATGATCTATTTGATGTTTATATCTCCCAGATTAATCATGTCTTCTTTCAACCCGCTTACCGTTATTCTGAACCAAAACAAGTTAGAGGGTCCGAATTATGTTGACTGGAAACGAAACTTGGAGATTGTCCTAACTGCTGAAGGTTACAAATTTGTGCTGATTGATGAGTGCCCAGAAAAACCTGGAGAGGATGCTTCGGAAGACCAGATTAAGGCCTATGATAAATGGGTTAAAGCTGATGAGATGGCACGATGTTACATTCTTACCTCCATGGCGAATGTTTTGCAACATCAGCATTAGTCAATGGGGTCTGCGTACGATATGCATGAAAATCTCAAAGAGATGTTCGGAGAGAAAAATCGTGCGGCTAAGCAAACAGCCATGAAAGCCCTTTTGAACACTAAGATGGCTGAAGGATCTTCCGTTATTGTCACGACCCTAACCCCGAACCCGGTCGTGATGGCGCCTCTCGTGAAGACAAGGCCAGACAATTAGAACTAAACCTCATTTTTAAGCAGTTAATTTAACAAGAAAACAATATAAGCAAAATTTAATAACAGTAATTTACGGAAACATAGCTAACCATCCCGACAACAGCCCAAACCAGAGTGTCACAATGTCATGAGCCACTAATGAATCCTAATAACCAGGTTACTAATTACAATTTCTGGCACAATTTTTGAAGAACATGGAACAGCAAGATAAAAGAGATACGGGGCTGCGGACGCTAACAACTACCTCGTAGTCTCTAAATTACCGCCTGGATGGGAGAAATCAATACTCCGGGGTGGAACCAACAACGCCTGAATCTGCACACATGGTGCAGGGAGTAATGTGAGTACTTCCAACTCAGTGAGTAATAAGCATAAATAACAACTGAAAGTAAGAAAACACACAAAGCACAAGGCATTCTATAATGAAGTATTTAAACATCATTCGCAAACAGAGAATCAGTGAGAAATCCAAGTCAAGTCTCTTCTCAATAGGTAAAACATGAAATCCCTTCTTGGTAAATAATATAAAGTAAAATATCGCCTCTCGGGCTATATATCATTTAAAAACTCGCCCCTCGGGCATAATATCACATGGTACAACATCAGCCCCTCGGGCTATATCACAATATCAGCCCCTCGGGCTATATTTCACATCACAATGGGTACCCGCGCTCACTGGGGGTGTACAGACTCCGGGAGGGGCCCCTTACGGCCCAAGTGCTACATCATATCTCGTGGCAGCGTGCCACCCGCTCCCATTTACATCATATCTCGTGGCGGCGTGCCACCCGTTCCCATTTACATCATATCTCGTGGAGGCATGCCACCCGTTCCCATTTACATCATATAAAATATCATTTAAATCTCAAAACTGAGTAAAAGTGGTTGAGTTGTAAAACAGTAATAATCAATATTACTGAGTTCAAGTAATGCATCAAAACAGTGAGGAAATAGTGATAAATACCCCTGAAGGATTCAAATAATCGGCACGAAGCCCAAATATGGTAATCAGCCCAAATCATGATGATATCAAATAAGTTTCAATCAAATATGTAGTAAAAATCATCAATTGGGGCGGACCAAGTCGCAATCCCTAGTAGTAAACGACCCCACGCTCATCATCGAGCGCGTGCCTCACCTCAATATAGCACTACGATGTGCAATCCGGGGTTTCAAACTCTCAGAACATCATTTACAATCACTACTCACCTCAAATCGGCTAAATCTCTAGCCCACGACGCCTTTGCCCTTCGGATTGGCCTCCACGTGCGTCGAATCTATCCAAATTCAAAAAAAATACGTCACAACATGTTGAGGGAACAAAGCCCAAGCGAAAACAACCGAAAATACCAAGAAATCCCGAAATTAGCAAACCCGAGCCCTGGGCCCACTTCTCAAAGCTTAGAAATTTTCACCTCAACGGGTTCCTTATCTCCCCACGAGTTCAACCATACAAAATTTATCGAATTCTGACATCAGTCCGATCCCTAAGTCTTAAAATCTAAACTTAAGGATTTTTCACAGATTTTCCCGCTTAAATTACCAATTAGATACTAAAGATAGCGATATACCGGAGAAATTTGACCTAGGTTGAGTTAAGAACACTTACCCCGATGTTTCCCTCGAAAATCCTCCAAGGGTCGCCCCAAAATTCGCTTCACTCCAAGTTCTATGGCTCCAATTACGTTCAAGATGGCCAAAACTCCTTCCTTTAAGAATTTGTCCCAGAAATCCCCTTTGGATATAGTTGCGAGGTTGATTTGCCGTGATTTATGGTGTTTGGAGGTGTTTCTCTTCGTGAGTAACGACAGTGGGTTTTTGCATGGCAAACGGGCATTGGTTTCTATTTTAAAAGGGTCAAAAATCGAGACAAAAACGCCCCTGTCAGGCTTAAAATGCGATCGCGTATCTGTCTTATAACTGATATGCGGTCCGCATATTTGACGCGATCATCACAAAGGTAACCCTACCCTTCACCGCAATTCAGCACGAAGCATGGTTTGCGGTCCGCATGTCAAAAATGCGACCGCATTTTTGACCGTATTTTCGACATTGGTTTTTGTCCAGAAATCTGCCTCGGTCTGCGGTCTCAGTGTGCAAAATATGCGGTCCGCATGTTAGAAATGCGACCGCATTTCTGACCTGGATCTTGCCCAGAAGTCTGTCTGGGTATGCGACCTCATTGCTCAATATGCGGTCCGCATTTGAGTAATGGGACCGCATTCCTAACTCTGGTTTTTCTGCAGATTTTTCTTTCCAGCGATGAAATAGTCCGTTTAACCACCCAAAACTCACCCGGGGTCACTGTAACCTCAACCAAACATGCCAACATATCCCATAACATCATTCAAACTTGTTCCAATCTTCGGAAGGCTCGAATAACCTAACAACACCAATTCGCGTCGGATTCAAGCCTAAGGATTTCAAAAATCTTCTAAATCGCTCTTTTGATCTAAACCTAACCAAACCACGTCCGAATGACCTAAAATTTTGCACACAAGTCCTAAATCACATATCGAAGCTACAGCAACTTTCGAAATTCCATTCCGATCCTCGGATCAAAATCTCGCCTATCAACCGGAAATCGCCAAATATTCTAACTTCACCAATTCAAGCCTAATTCTATACGGGACTTCGAAAACCAATTCCGATCACACTCCTAAGTCATAAATCGCCTCCCGAAACTAACCAAACCGTCGGAACTCACATCCGAGCCCTCTAACTCGTAAGTCAACATCCGGCTGACTTTTTCCGGTTTAAACCTTCTTGAAAGAGACTAAGTGTCTCATTTCTTACCAAATCTACTCTGGACAAAAACTATTCATCGTGATTACATAAAACACGGATAACAAAGCATAATAAGGTAGAAATGGGGAAAATTGAGCGGTAACTCATGAGACGACTGGCCGGGTCGTCACACTTATCTTATTGTTCCCATGCTTTTCAAACAGTTGTGCCAGATATTGTATTTAGTAGACATGTATCAGGATCCATAGTTGCTCATGATTTGTGACACCCGGTTTGGGCTGTGTCGGGATGGTTAGCTATATTTTCCGCGAATGATTGCTATTAAACTATGCTTGTATTATTTTTCTTGTTAATTGACTGCTTAAAATGAGATTTTGGTTAAATTGACTGGACTTGTATTCACGAGAGGAACCATCACGACCGGGTTCGGGGTTAGGGTCGTGACCCTAAAAAAGCACTACAAATCTCCTTGGACTGATAGTCTTACTGAGATTGTTAAACAGGTGAAGAAGAAAGTCGTTACCCTTCCATGTTTAGCGTTAGCTAATCCTTTATGGAAAAAGATTATAGAAATAGATTCTTCAAATATTGGCTTTGGGGGTATTTTAAAACAGGTTAATCCTCATGAGAAGAAAGAGTATCTAATAAGATACTATTCAAGTAAATAGACCGAGGCCCAGAAAAAGTATGCTACTGTGGCCCATGAAATGCTTACTACTGTTAAGTGTGTTTTAAAATTTCAGGATGATTTATATAATAAAAAATTCTTAATAAGGACAGATGCACAGGCAGTAAAATTTATGTTTAATAAAGATTTTAAACATGATGCCTCAAAAATGATATTCGCAAGATGGCAAGCACAATTAGCTCCATTTGACTTTGAAATCGATTATAAAAGGGGTTGATAATTCCCTTCCTGATTTTTTATCCAGAGAATATTTACAAAATGAATAACGAGATATCTTCTTTCCGTTGCACTCTGAATTATGTTAATAACGAAATCAAGACCATAAAATTCGTAGAGTTCTTCAAGAAAGATATTGACCCTGTCAAATGAACTCTAAATTAGTAGAGTTCTGCAAAAAAGAAATTGACAGTTTATTATAGAAAGGTTTAATAAAACCTTCTCGATCACCTTGGTCGTGTACTGCTCTTTATGTTAATGATGCTGCTGAAAAGGAACGACGAATTCCTAGATTAGTTATTAATTATAAGCCTTTAAACAAGGTTTTAAAATGGATCAGATACCCGATTCGTAATAAGAAGGATTTACTTTCTAGGTTATATGATGCCATTATATTTTCGAAATTTGATTTAAAATCAGGTTATTGGCAAATTCAGTTATTTAAAGAACATACTTATAAAATTGCTTTTAATATTCCTTTGGGCAATATGAGTGGAATGTGATGCCTTTTGGTTTGAAAAACGCCCCTTCAGAATTTCAAAAAATCATGAATGATAATCCATATATGGATTTTTTTCATTGTTTATATAGACGATATTCTTATTTATTCAAAAACTCTGGAATTGCATTATAAGCATTTAGACATTTTAAAGAAAATTGTCATTCAAAACGGTTTAGTTATATCAAAACCAAAGATGATCTTATTTCAGACTAATATTCATTTTCTTGGTCATCATATTTGTCAAGGTAAAATCACGCCTATTCAACGGGCTATAGATATTGCATCAAAATTTTCCGATGTAATTACTGATAGGACTCAGCTATAGAGACTTCTTGGTAGCCTAAATTATATATCTCCTTTTTATAAAAAAAATGTCTCGAGATATTGATCCTTTATATGATAGGCCAAAAAAGGACTACAAATCTCCTTATACTGAGATTGTTAAACAGGTGAAGAAGAAAGTCGCTACCCTTCCATGTTTAGCCTTAACTAATCCTTTATGGAAAAAGATTATAGAAATAGATGCTTCTAATATTGGCTTTGGGGGTATTTTAAAACAGATTAACCCTCATGACAAGAAAGAGTATCTGATAAGATACTACTCAGGTAAATGGACCGAGGCCCATAAAATGTATACTACTATGGCCCATGAAATGCTTACTATTGTTAAGTGTGTTATAAAATTTCAGGATGATTTATATAATCAAAAGTTCTTAATAAGGACAGATACACAGGCAGTAAAATTTATGTTTAATAAAGATTTTAAACATGATACCTCAAAAATGATATTCGCAAGATGGCAAGCACAATTAGCTCCATTTGACATTGAAATCGATTATAAAAAGAGGGTTGATAATTCGCTTCCTGATTTTTTATCCAGAGAATATTTACAAAATGAATAATGAGATATCTTCTTTTAGTTGCAGGATGAGCCATCAATGGCCGTCTAAGAATTCCTCTGATAAAGGAAAAGGACGTGGAAACTACGGCCATTGTAGAGGCCGAGGAGGATGAGGATCTTACACTCCACCATCCCCTGTAATACAAAGAGGAGGAAAGATATTAATAAATTAGAAGATTTCTCAAGAAAGAGGAGAATCATCCTCAAGCACTATTAATTTGGAAGATATTCCGAATAACAGCCCGTTATACGAGCAAATGCAGGCCTATCTAGCCTCATAGAGAACCACGCATAGCGATACCTATGCAAATGTGGCAGTTGAAAACTCTGATGATATCAAGAGTTACGAGAAAGTAATAAAAAAGGAAATAATATTTCCTTTAGAAAATCACGATTTATAGTGGAAGGATGAACCTCGGAAGATACTCCAAAGGTATTTTATTGAGAAATTATAATTTCTGGACAAGTCATACAAAACTCGATCATATTTTGAGAATATTTCGATAAGTTCAGTGTGACGACCCGGCCAGTCGTCTCATGAGTTACCGCTCCATTTCTCCCATTTCTGCTTCATTATGCTTCGTTATTCGTGTTTTATGTGATCGAGTTGAGTAGTTTGCGTTCGGAGTGGATTTGGTAAGAAATAAGACACTTAGTCTCTTTGAAGAAGGTTAAGTTGGAAAAGTCAACGGGATGTTGACTTATGAGTTAGAGGGCTCGGATGTGAGTTCCGATGGTTTGGTTATCTTCGGGAGGTGATTTATGACTTAGGAGTGTGATCGGAATTGGTTTTGAAGGTCCGGTATAGAATTTGGCTTGAATTGGTGGAGTTACTATTATGGTGATTTCCGGTTGTTAGGCGAGATTTTGATCCAAGCGCCGGAATGGAATTTCGAGAGTTGCTGTAGCTTTGTTATGTAATTTGGGATATGTGTGCAAAATTTCATGTCATTTGGACGTGGTTGGTTGGGTTTTTGATCAAAAGAGTAATTTAGAAGATTTTAAAATTCTTAGGCTTGAATCCGACGCGAATTTAGTGTTGTGATGTTGTTTTGAGCGTTCCAAAGGTTGGAACTAGTTTGAATGATGTTATGGGATATGTTGGCATATTTGGTTGAGGTCCCAGTGGCCTCGGGTGAGTTTTGGGTGGTTAAACGGACTATTTCATCTTTCGAAATATTGCAGTTTTTTTTAGCTTCAGCTGTGCACCAGAAAATTTCTGGTGCAAGTAGTCCAGTTTGGAAGCTCATATCTTGTAATCTATAAGAAATCAGAAAAATTCCAAAACATGAAAGTTGTAGCCCTTGTATTTGAATTTCCAGAAAGTTAAACCATTCATGCTTTGGAAATTCTATGAGAAAGTTATGATTGATCGAAGTTGGCTGGTGGAGCAATTTCAACAGAATTTTCAGATGCACTTTAGAAGCTCATATCTCCGAATATATGAGTTATATAGTGTACAGCCTATCAAATGAAAGATCTTCGAGACTAGTTTCTAAATCTTCAAACCGTTGATCATTTGGATATTTCCACAAGGGGTTATGAGCATTTTAATAGAAGGTGTACAGCAAGGAAAAATGGTAAGAGGATGTACAACCTGCACAACGCAAGGTACAACTTGATGAAGCCTGTTTTTAAGTCTTCTTGTCCGCGATCTTGGGTATATTTTAATCCATAATTGCTTTGTTTTGGAGGTTATTGACGGAAATTAACGAGGGATTCAAGGAGATTCGATTGGAGGTAAGAATTTCGGACCTAAAACTCGTTTATATTGTGAAATCCACCTAGAAAATCATTGAAGTCTTGCTAAAAATGGAAGAAATAGGGCTTCGGGTTTTTAAATTCTAATTGGGTATTTGAAAGATCATTTGGGGTCGGATTTGAGATCATTTGATATGTATGAACTCGTTGGGAGATAAGGAATCCGTTGATGTGAAAATTTTTGACCTTCGAGAAGTGGGCCCGGGGCTCGGGTTTTGCTAATTTCGGAATTTTTGGTATTTTTCGATTGTTTTCGCTTGGGCTTTATCCCATCAACATATTTTGATGTATTCGTTCTGATTTTGGATAGATTCGACGCGCGCGGAGGCCAATTCGAGGGGCAAAGGCGTCGTGGGCTAGGCATTTAGCCGGTTCGAGGTGAGTAGTGATTGTAAATGATGTTATGAGGGTTTGAAACCCCGGATTGTACATCGTAGTGCTATATTGAGGTGAGACACAGGCTCGATGATGAGCATGGGGTCGTTCACTACTGGGGATTGCGACTTGGTCCGTCCCGATTGATGATTTTTACCGCGTATTTGACTGAAACTTATTTGTTATCATCATGATTTGGGCTGATTGCCATATTTGGGTTTCATGCCAATTATTTGAACCCTTTGGGGATTTTTATCACTGTTTCCTCACTATTTTGACTTATTGCTTAAACTCAGTCATGTTGTTTTTCACTGTTTTACAACTCAGCCACTTTTACTCAGTTTTGAGACTTAAATAATATTTTAATGATGTTTTCGGGCTGAGAACTACTGTTTTACTATGCCCGAGGGGCTTGTGATGATTTTCTGACTGAGTGCGGCCGAGGGCTAGGTATGAGGATATACCAAGTGATATGAGGCCGAGGGCCTGAGATACTTTATATACGCTATGAGTTGGCTTGACTGATATGAGGCCGAGGTCCTAGATTTGATGCCACGAGGTGGCTTGATATTGCGCTTGGGCCGTAAGGGGCCCCTCCCGGAGTATGTACACCCCTAGTGAGCGCGGGTACCCATTGTGATGTGAGATATAGCCCGAGGGGCTGATATTGTACTATGTGATAGCCCGAGGGGCTAATACTGTTCCATGTGATAGCCCGAGGGGCTGGTATTGTTCTGAGATTTGAGCCCAAGGGGCTGGTACTGTTCTGCGATATTGCCCGAGGGGCGGATTTGTTGATACTAAGCCCGAGGGTGATCTTCTATTTTTTTTTTACTTCACATTATTTACCTGAAAAATTACATGTTTTACCTGTTGAAAGGAGATTTTACTTGATTTCTCACTGATTTACTATTTTCAAATGATGTTTTACTGCTTCATTATAGAATGCCTTGTGCTTTGCGTGTTTTTTTACTTTCAATCATTATTTATATTTATTACTCACTAGGTCGAAGTACTCACATTAATCCCTGCAACATGTATGCAGATTCAAGCGTTGTTGGTTCCGCTCCGGAGTGCTGACTCCTCCCGTCCAGGCAGTGATTCAGAGACTACGAGGTAGTTGTTGGCGTCCGCAGCCCCGTATATCCCTTATCTCATTGTTTCTATGTTCTTCAAATAGTTATGTCAGATATTGTATTTAGTAGACTTGTATCAGGATCCATAGTTGCTCATTACTTGTGACACCCCATTTTGGGCTGTGTCGGGATGGTGTCTATTATCGTTAGCTATATTTCCGCGAATTATTATCATTAAATCATGCTTATATTGTTTTCATGTTAATTAACTCCTTAAAATGAAATTTTGGTTAAATTGGCTAGCCTTCTCTTCACGAGAGGCGCCATCGCGATTGGATTCGGGGTTAGGGTCGTGACAAGTTGGTATCAGAGCCTAGGTTACATAGGTCTCACGAGTCATGAGCGGGTTTAGTAGAGTCTCGCAAATTGGTACGGAGACGTCTGTATTTATCCTCGAGAGGCTGCAGAACCTTTTAGGAAAAACTTCATATTCTTGAAATTCTTGTCGTGCGAACTTGTTGATCCGAGCACTAAACTTCTGTTATGCTATTCTCTCACGAGATGGACGACCACCAGTGCCACCTACTAAGGCCACCAGAGGCCATTGACGTGGTCGTGGTCGTGGCAGAGGCAGAATAGCGAGGGCAGCGCCTGTTGATCCACCAGCTGCCCCAGCTTAGGATCAGACTCCAACAGCACCAGTTCAGGCACCAACTGTGCCCATCGTGATTCCGGGTCTTCAGGAGGCCTTGGCTCAGATCTTATCCGTTTGCACTAGCCTGGCTCAGGCAGTTTCAGCCACCACAGCAGCAGCTGCTTCACAGGCCGAGGGAGGCAATCAGACCCCCGCTGCTCGCACACCTGAGCAGGCAGTGCAGGGACTTCAGACGTCGGGGGCACCTCCAGCCCAACCGGTTGCACCAGCCCAGGAGTTCATGGTACCAGTTACGCCGGATGATGAGCAGCGTCGTCTTGAGAGGTTTGGTAGACTCCAGCCTCCGTCATTCAGTGGTGCTGAGGGCGAGGATGCCCAGGGTTTTCTTGATAAGTTTCAGCGGATGCTCCGTACAGCAAGGATTCTTGAGTCTAGTGGTGTGGCATTTACCACCTTTCAGTTTTCTGGAGCTGTCTTCACTTGGTGGGAGGCGTGTGAGAGGCGTAGGCCGGTTGGTGCAGCGCCCCTTACTTGGCAGCAGTTCTCCGCTCTTTTCTTGGAGAAGTATGTGCCGCAGTCCCGCAGAGAGGAGCTGCGTAGACAGTTTGAGTGATTGCCACAGGGGGATATGACTGCGTCACAGTTATGAGTTGAGGTTTTTTGAGTTGGCTCGTCATGTCGTCTGGATGGTTCCGACAAATCGTGAGAGGATCAGGAGATTTGTTGATGGCCTTAGCTATCATCTCCATATTCTTATGACCAGAGAGAGAGTGTTGGGTGCTAGGTTCGAGGAGGTGGTTGATATCGCTCACGAGATTGAGACGGTTTGTCGTCGGGAGCAAGAGGAGAGGGAGGTCAACAGGCCTCGAGGATCGAGTAGTTATAGTGGTACTCTTTCGAGGAGCCAGTTTCAGCATGGTAGAGGTCGTTCTTTTAGGCCTGCTCAGTCAGCCCGTCCAGAGTATCGCAGGGCATCTTCATGTCGTGGTTATCATGGGTCGCAGCAGGGCCAGTCATCACTCAGCGCCCTTCCAGCTTAGAGTTTAGCTCGTGCTCCATCAGCCCAGGGTTCTTCTATGCCGAGTGCATCTGCTAGACACTCCGGTGCGAGGGGTTCCCTTCAGTCCTCTTCTCTAGCACGAAGGAGCTGTTATGAGTGTGGCGAGATGGGCCACATACGGAGGCAGTGTCCTCAACGTGGTGCTAGTTCGTCTCAGCAGAGGGGTCAGCCCTCGACTTTTGCTCCAGTTACTTTACCACCCGCCCAGCTAGCTAGGGGTGGAGGTCAGGCAGCCAGGGGTCGCCCCAGAGGGGGAGGTCGATCAGGCGGTGGCCAAGCTCGTTTCTATGCTATTCCAGGCAGGACAGATTCCATTGCTTCAGATGTTGTCATTACAGGTATTGTTTCGGTTTGCCATAAAGATGCCTCTGTATTATTTGATCCCGGTTCCACCTATTCTTGTGTGTCCTCATATTTTGCATATTATTTGGGTACTCCCCGGGAGTTTCTTACTTTACCTGTTTATGTGCCTACCCTGGTGGGCGATACTGTTGTTGTAGACCGTGTGTACCGGTCATGTGTGGTGACTATTGGTGGTCTGAAGACACGAGTGGACCTATTGCTATTGAGCATGGTGGATTTTGATGTCATTTTGGGCATGGATTGGTTATCTCCGTGTCGTGCTATTCTAGACTGTCATGCTAAGACAGTCACTTTGGCTATGCCGGGTGTACCGCGGATCGAGTGGCGTGGTATGACTGATTATGTTCCTAATAGAGTGATATCGTTCTTGAAGGCCTAGCATATGGTTGGGAAGGATTGCCTTTCATATCTAGCGTTTTTGAGGGACGTTGGAGTTGAGACTTTTAGCATTGATTCTGTTCCAGTTGTGAGGGATTTTTCTGATGTATTTCCTGCAGACCTGCCAGGCATGCCACCGGACAGGGATATTGATTTTCGTATTGACCTGGTGCTGGGCAATCAGCCAATTTCTATTCCGTCGTATCGTATGGCACCAACAGAGTTGAAAGAATTGAAGGAGCAGCTTTAGGAGCTCCTAGATAAGGGGTTCATTCGGCCTAGTGTGCCACCTTGGGGTGCGCCGCTTCTGTTTGTGAAGAAGAAGGATGGCAAAATGAGAATGTGCATCGATTATAGGCAATTGAACAAGGTAACAATTAGGAACAAGTATCCTTTGCCTCGCATTGATGATTTATTTGACCAGCTTCAGGGAGCGCGAGTGTTCTCCAAGATCGATCTCTGCTCGGGTTATCACCAGTTGAAGATCAGGGATTCAGATATTCTTAAGACTGCTTTCAGGACTAGATATGGTCACTATGAGTTTCTTGTTATGTCTTTCGGGCTAACCAACGCCCCAGTAGCGTTCATGCATTTGTTGAACAGTGTATTTAGGCCTTATCTAGATTCATTCGTTATTGTATTCATTGATGATATTCTGGTGTACTCGCGTAGTCAGGAGGAGCACGCGGAGCATTTGCGAGTTGTATTAATGAGATTGAGGGAGGAGAAGCTTTATGCAAAATTCTCTAAGTGTGAGTTTTGGCTCGGTTCAGTGGCTTTCCTGGGGCACATAGTGTCCAACGAGGGTATTCAGGTTGATCCAAAGAAGGTAGAGGCGGTTTAGAGTTGGCCTAGACCGTCCTCAGCAATAGAGATTCATTGCTTTCTTGGGTTGGCAGGCTATTATCGCCGGTTAGTTCAGGGATTCTCATCCATTGCATCGCACTTGACCAAATTGACTCAGAAGGGTGCCCCATTTGTATGGTGGAACGAGTGTGAGGAGAGCTTTTAGAAGCTCAAGACAGCCTTGACCACATCTCCAGTATTGGTTTTGCCATCAGCTTCAGGTTCATATACCGTGTATTGTGATGCTTCGAGAGTTGGGATTGGTTGTGTATTGACACAGGAGGGTAGAGTTATTGCTTATGCTTCTCGTCAGTTGAAGCCCCATGAGAAGAAGTACCCCGTTCATGATTTGGAGCTGGCTGCCATAGTTCATGCATAGAAGATTTGGAGGCAGTACTTGTATGGCGTATCTTTTGAGGTGTTTACTAATCATCGCTGCCTTCAGCATTTGTTCAAGCAAAATGATCTAAATTTGAGGCAGCGGAGATGGTTGGAGTTGCTCAAGAATTATGATATCACTATATTGTACCATCCGGGAAAGGCCAATGAGGTGGCCGATGCTTTGAGCCGAAAGGCAGTAAGTATGGGGAGTTTGGCATATATTCCAGTTGGGGAGAGACCCCTTGCAGTTGATGTTCAGGCCTTGGCCAATCGATTTGTGAGATTAAATATTTCAAAACCTAGTCGGGTGTTGGCTTGTGTGGTTTCTCAGTCTTCCCTATATGATCGCATCAGAGGGTGCCAGTATGACAATCCGCATTTGCTTGTGCTTAGGGACAGAGTTCAGTATGATGATGCAAGAGATGTGACCATCGGCGATGATGGAGTGTTGAGGATGCAGGGCCGGATTTCTGTGCCTAATGTGGATGGGCTTCGGGAGTTGATTCAAGAGGAGGCCCATAGCTCGCGGTATTCCATTCATCCCGGTGCCGCGAAGATGTATCCGGACTTGAGATAGCACTATTGGTGGAGAAGAATGAAGAAAGATATTGTGGGATTTGTAGCTCGGTGTCTCAACTGTCAGTAGGTAAAATATGAGCATTAGAGACCGGGTGTCTTGCTTCAGCAGATGGTTGTTCGGCTGCATGGTGTCCCAGTTTCTATCATTTCAGATAGAGGTACTCAGTTTACCTCGCAGATTTGGAGCGCCGTGCAGAGAGAGTTGGGTACTTAGGTGGAGTTGAGCATAGCTTTTCATCCTCAGACGGACGGGCAGTCCGAGCGTACTATTCAGATATTGGAGGACATGTTGTGTGCATGTGTTATTGATTTCGTAGGTTCGTGGGATGAGTTTCTACTGCTTGTAGAGTTTGCTTGTAGCAACAGTTACCGGTCGAGTATTCAGATGGCTCCGTATGAGGCTTTGTATGGGAGACGGTGTAGATCCAGTTGGTTGGTTTGAGCCCGGCGAGGCTAGGCTATTGGGGACTGATTTGGTTCAGGATGCTCTAGAGAAGGTTAAAGCGATTCAGGATAGGCTTCGTACAACGCAGTCGAGGCAAAAGAGTTATGCTGATAGGAAGGTTCGAGATGTGTCCTACATGGTTGGTGAGAAGGTCTTGCTGAAGGTTTCGCCCATGTAGGGTGTTATGAGATTCGGGAAGAAAGGGAAATTGAGTCCTCGGATCATTGGGCCGTTTGAGGTGTTTCGGAGGATTGGGGAGGTGGCTTATGAGCTTGCTTTGCCACCCAGATTGTCGAGTGTGCACCCGGTATTTCATGTTTCTATGCTCCGAAAGTATATTGGGGATCCGTCTCATGTTTTGGACTTCAGCACGGTTTAGTTGGATGATGATTTGACCTATGATGTGGAGACAGTGGCTATTTTGGGTCGCCAGGTTCGGAAGTTCAGGTCAAAGGATATAGCTTCAGTGAAAGTGCAGTGGAGAGGTCGGCCCGTGGAGGAGGCTGCCTAGGAGACCGAGCGGGAGATGCGGAGCAGATATCCTCACCTATTTGAGGATTCAGGTATGTTTCTTGACTCGTTCGAGGACGAATGTTTGTTTAAGTTGGGGAGGATGTGACGACCCGGCCAGTCGTCTCATGAGCTACCGCTCCGTTTCTCCCATTTCTGCTTCATTATGCTTCGTTATCCGTGTTTTATGTGATCGATTTGAGTAGTTTGCGTTCGGAGTGCATTTGGTAAAAAATTAGACACTTAGTCTCTTTTAAGAAGGTTTAAGTTGGAAAAGTTAATCGGATGTTGAATTATGAGTTAGAGGGCTCGGATGTGAGTTCCGATGGTTCGGTTAGCTTCGGGAGGTGATTTATGACTTAGGAGTTTGATCGGAATTGGTTTTGGAGATCCGGTGTAGAATTTGGCTTGAATTGGTGGAGTTTGTATTTTAGCGATTTCCGGTTGTTAGGCGAGATTTTGATCCGAAGGTCGGAATGGAATTCCGAGAGTTGCTGTACTTCGTTATGTCATTTGGGATGTGTGTGCAAAATTTCATGTCATTCGGACGTGGTTGGTTGGGTTTTTGATCAAAAGAGTAATTTAGAAGATTTTGAAATTCATAGGCTTGAATCTGATGTGAATTTGGTGTTGTGATGTTGTTTTGAGCGTTGCGAAGGTTGGAACAAGTTTGAATGATGTTATGGGATATGTTGGCATATTTGGTTGAGGTCCCAGTGGCTTCGGGTGAGTTTTGGGTGGTTAAACGGACTATTTCATCTTTGAAAAAATTGCAGTTTTTTTTTTCTTCAGCTGTGCACCAGAAAATTTCTTGTGCGAGTAGTCCAGTTTGGAAGCGCATATCTTGTAATCTATATGGAATCAGAAAAATTGCAAAACATGAAAGTTGTCGCCCTTGTATTCTAGTTTCCAGAAAGTGAAACCATTCATGATTTGGATATTCAATGAGAATGTTATGATTGATCGAAGTTGGCTGGTGGAGCAATTTCGACAGAATTTTCTGATACATTTTAGAAGCTCATATCTCGGAATATATAAAGAGTTATATAGTGTACAACTTATAAAATGAAAGATCTTCGAGACTAGTTTCTAAATCTTCAAATCGTTGATCATTTGGATATTTTCACTCGGGGTTATGAGCATTTTAACAGAAGGTGTACAACAAGGAAAAATAGTAAGAGGATGTACAACCTGCATAGCGCAAGGTACAACTCGATGAAGCCTGGGCAGAATGATTTTAAGTCTTCTTGTCCGTGATTTTGCCTATATTTTCACCCATAGTTGCTCATTTTTGGAGGTTCTTGAAGGAAATTAACGAGGGATTCAAGGAGAATCGATTGGAGGTAAGAATTTCGGACCTAAAACTCGTTTATATTGTGAAATCCACCTAAAAAGTCATTTAAGTCTTGCTAAAAATGGATGAAATAGGGCTTGGGATTTTGAAATTCTAATTGCGTATTTGGAGGACCATTTGGGGTCAGATTTGAGAACTTTTGATATGTATGAACTCGTTGGGATATAAGGAACCCGATGATGTGAAAATTTCTGAGCTCCGAGAAGTGGGCCCCGGGCTCGGGTTTTGCTAATTTCAGAATTTTTGGTATTTTTCGATTGTTTCTGCTTGGGCTTTGTCCCCTCAGCATATTGTGACATACTCGTTTTGATTTTGGATAGATGCGACGCGCGTGGAGGCCAATTCGAGGGGCAAAGGCGTCGCGGGCTAGG